>JAQGBZ010000194.1:0-118429 GCA_034687125.1 Neelides folsomi | reverse complement strand
GATTATTTTTTAAACGAAATTTTAATTAATAAATGTTTAAATTCTTATTATTTAGATTATTTTTTAAACGAAATTTTAATTAATAAATGTTTAAATTCTTATTATTTAGATTATTTTTTAAACGAAATTTTTAGTAATCTTATCAATCGAAATCCAACAATCCGTAATTCTTATTGGTTTAAAAGTTCTCGGATTGATATTTAAATATTAATCAAAAAATTAATATTGAATTTAGAATCATATTTTCTGAATTAGTTATTAATTAAAATAAAAAAGAAATATTATTAAATAGGAGTGTAAGAAATGAGAAAGAGAGAGAACGACAATTTGCGCGATCGCACTTAAATCATTATAGCGTGCAGGAGATGCAGAAAAGATAATCATTTGATCATCATCGGAAACACTTAGCCAACTCCTTCCGGCAACCTCCATTAAAACATTTTTCATTCAACCCTCCGGTCCCCAAAGTCAATAAGATAATCATCACCCACAATAGTATGCATGCCCCATGGCATGCCGATCCAACATCATGTCAAATTGAAGGAAATCAAATATTAACACATCCAGAACGATTTTATACTAATATTAATAAAATCCTATATATTTAATGATAATTTAATAAAAAGCTCTATCTTTACTTGAAGTCCAAATCTTAAGACTAACATTTAAATACAATACGTAGTTCAAATAGTTTAAATGTTCAAAACATTTATATACAATAGTTCTTATTTTCTTATACAGATCATAGAATGAAAAAATCTACATAAAGTCAACCAAATATCATCGTTGTATTGTAAAAGTTTAAAGGCTTAAGTAATAAATGTGATTTGGGTGTTAATATTAGGACTGTGGGGATTGAAAGCTTTGCAAATATCAAAAGGCTCTGTCATAATCATGAATGAATTAAAAAGCGGGGCTTTGGTTCCTACGAGGGGCGGCGGATCCGACGGGAGTCCATAATTAACGCATATTCATCATTTTTAATCGAGATGGGGGAGAATCCTCAGATCAAATATTATATACAAATGGCAAGACCTTCCAATTGGAATAGCCACGAGTTAACTCCTGTCTTTCCCTTCAGAAAAAAAGAAGGTCCAAAGGGAGTGAAGGAAAGAGATGATGATCATGATGCGGTTGTGATAATGATTTATCCATTTTGGTTAATAAGACAAATCCATCTGCCCTTCGTCAGCCACGTGCGAGCGAATGCAACAATTTTGAACCTTTTTTACATCGTCGATCCTCAACTGCTTAATTGATTGCTTCAGTGAAGCCAGGAACGAGTCAATCTCTATTTAGCATATGTTCATAATTAACTTTCATTAGTTGTAAAATCAACTCTGTGTGCCGAATAGGAAATAAATATTATTTTCTATTATTGCACCTTGATAGCATAAAGTTAAAGTTTTTATAGTGGGGTGTTTTCGTTCATGTGTTTTGACATATTAAAAATGAGCTAAAATGGCTATAGAGTATAATTTCAAAAATAAATAATTAGACCATTCAAATCATTAAATATGTAAAAATAATTACGATTTGGTATCTAGATGCAAAAATTTCACACATAATGCACACATACTGTAGTTTTTGAAAAAATGAAACAAGAGTTGTTGAACAACCCATATTTTTCCAATATAGATCGGTACTGGTAATACATAATTGGAAGAGATCAAAATAATGATAATGATGAATAAATGTGAGTTAATAGCAGATGATTTGAAGATGAATAAGATGAGTGAAAGGTGGTTGTGAGCGGCAGCTGGGAGGTCGAGTCGATCAATCATCTTTGGCCTCCTGATGGAGATCCGCCTGAGAGATCAAAATGATGAGCCGGTGGGTGAGTGGGGCGGGAATTGATGTGATGCCAATCCCACCTCCTCATCCATCATGGAGGTGTCATCTTTGGAATCTGTTCCCCCGACTCCTCACTTCACAATCCACACTTCCCGATACCACACATTTCCATTAGTTCCCACTGAATGGGGAGTAATGAGAGGAGGAGACTCCCGGGACGAGAAAATAACTTAAAGAACCTTTCAATTCTTTATGTCTGTTTAGACATAAATAACAATGATTAAAAAAGAATTCTCTCATAAAATCAATTGTTCATGAAATATGATTTACAAAGGAATTGAAATCATTTGCAGTTCTCTCAGTAAAATTTAAAATTATTTTTTTAATTTAATGGAACTCATGACTTTAAATTATTAGATAAATTCCTCTAAGGCGGATGTTAACCCAATTATCTTATGCATGAAAATACAGAGTAATATAAGTTTTATAATTTTAAAGTAAGCTTCAAACGTTGAATTGGAACTGGGCGGTTGAGTTGTGTGAAAGACGGGGTTAGTTGGCACAAGGTTGCGAGGGAAGCGTTCCTTCTCCCTAGCTGTTCTCTTTCGTCGCATCTTCAAAACTATTCCGACCCACCAAATACCCCCGAAATTTCCCATCCTTGTTCCGAGATGTCGGAGGCTATTATTAAACTCTCCTAGAACCTACAACATGCATTGCAATTCTACCCTTTGTTTTTTAAGCCTTAGCTTTTTAAGAACACTCCAATAAATAATTTTTCATATTTTTGAGTGTTCGTATATTACAGATCACCGGCTTTAATAATTCTTTAAATTGTTGATTTAATAATATTATTTAAACAAATTATATTATATTAGGACTTTTCAATTTTACTGGAACACATTTTAACATGCTTTTCTCTATTATTTAGTTAAAAACTAAACATTATTACCTAACTTGTAAATTCCGTTGAAAATAAAATTCAATTATTATACAATCACAATGTATTGATTCGTAATAGCCTCGAAGTGTATTAATGCGCTCAAGACAGATAAGTTAAATTACAAATAAATAAGCGAAAATGAAAGTTGCAATTATGGAGATACTCCTTATACTTATGCATAAGGAGTATGTACCATGGTATACTGTGGTAAGTTGATACGGGAGTGTTATTATGGGCGATGGTGATGGTTGTCCCATCGGCCCAATTCTCCTGATGATAGTTAATATGAAGGGGCAGATGGAAAGGAACGTCTCCATCTTGAACGATTATCCTCAGGGCTCTCCTAGGAAGATCCCAAGCTCCCAACAACCATCAACATCACTTTCTCACTTCATCTTACAAGCTGGAGCGGTTAAAGGAAGGTTTTTCTTAATAAAATTCCACCGCTTTTATCTCATCCACTCATCATAAGTATAAGGTTTGAGTAGGAGCATTATTACTTAACACCGGAGATCTCCCTATCTCTCCCATACATCTCTCCTCCCTCGATATATAAACCCCAATTTTATTGCCTCTAAAAATATTCTGCGTTTTGCCCATCTCTTTTATTATCTTTCATTTAATCGATTTTGGCCCAGCAATTCCCTTTGTTATTATACGTTCTGTTAAATGTTATCTTCTATTAGTAACTTTATTCCTACAGAAGAGCGAAGAGAAAAATGTTTGCCCATTTAAGCAATAATTCCACAAACAAACCATTGTGCTTTCAAAAATTCAACTCAAATGAAATTCACTAGCTTGGTCTAATTTGCTAGAAGGAAGAATGTCAAAGGTTCATAAATCCAAACCGAAGTGGAAAATTGAAAATGACTGATTAGAAAGCAAATAAAAAAGGAATAAATTCCGCAGGATCACAGAAGAAATTTATTGGAGATCTTTCCTGTAAAATTTGCCAAGTCCAAATTTTTAAAAAGTCCCTTGTTAATCCACAAGGATATGAAGATTTGAACGGATTTGGAGAAAGTGAATGGGTTGGGTGGACAAAGGACCGAGAAATGAGAAGAATATAAATGAGGAGAAGCGAAGGACAAAAGGGTGAATAGGAAAAGTCCTCATTTGAGCAAAGATGAGAATTCGGGATCGGTAAACATTCATCTGCGTCTTGTTGAAAGCGGTAGGAATAATTATTCGAAAGGGTCATTTTCATTTGAATATCTCAAAATTCTCACTTTCTTAAAATTAAGCTTGTAATTTAAATTTAAGCGCCTTTAATGAAAACTTGGTCGAAGGGCTCTTCAAGAACCTTTAATAAGAACCCAAAGAATCTTTAATAAGAATCTTTGGAACCCTACGCATATAGAAAGTGATTCAAATTTATGCAAAAGAGGACTTTCCCCATTTGCATTCTCATTGAGTTTCTCGGGATCATTTCTCTGTCAACTTATTTACTCCTTATTTATTTAACAGCCATGCATTTGTTGTATTTGGTATACATATCAGATTTAAATACATTCATAGTCCATATTTGTACATCCATATCATACCATATTTATAGAAACTCCTTTATGAAACATTTTATATCACTAGTATGACAGTAGCGAGAAAATTGCAAACTGAGCATATTTTTGTAAATAGGAAAAGAGGAAAGTGGGGCAAGTTGGGTGAATTTAGCCTAGCAGAAAGAATAAACCCGCCCCAAAGAACTCTTAAGAGGTTTCACAACCAAGGAATAAAATCTGTGAAGTTTTCCTTATTTACATTTTACTTTTATCCTGGAGTTGGTGGAAAATAAACGTCGTCCTATTAGTTATCCAACTTGCTTGGCGTGGGAGGAAAAATACACGCATGATTTATAAGAAGGGAAAGTAAATCAAAGTTTATGTTTTCCAAGTCCAAGTGCGTTGAGAAAAATAGACCGACGAGGGTTCACCGAATTTGAGGCAATTTGCTTAGAAGCAGATGAATGAGCCCTTGAAGAAATAAAAAACTATAAATTTATCTCCTCAACTTTCCCTCCCCCTCCATTCCGGTGCATTTTTGAGGATTGTGAGGTGAAAGGGAGATGGGCCGAAGCTCAGCGGTCCAGCTGTGCAAGACCTCGTAAAATATACAACTTGATGTGAGGGCATAATAAGTTTATGGGACTTTCGAACCTATGTTATTCCCATGTACCATGAAAAAAATTTATATTCGCCCAATACTCCGAATCTGGTCTTGGTCTTGTATAAGGTTAGATGCGAAACACGATGTCCCTCCGTGCATCTTATGACTTTTACATTTAGCCTGAAATATACCTTTACGCAACAGAGGACAGAATACATTTACATTCACTATAACACTAATATACAAGTGCTTGAACATCTTATGAATTTCTCATGGACCTCTTTTCCATTTTCGCATAAAGATCATATACATCTATTGTTATCATATCTACCACATGCACTGATGTTTTTATAGCTTATAAATACACCATGTATCAAAATATATCATTTCGTTTATCATTTCAAATTTTGCTTTATCTTACTTTTACATTGGTTTGACAGGGTTTTACATGAGTGTAAAAAATATGGTGCGTATGACATTTTTATTCCTCATTTCCATTCTACACCTCCATTCTATTACAAGAGGCTTCGTCAAAAGATTAAATTCCTCATCTGGGCTTTGAGTTGAATTTTATATGTATTTTGAGGAGATGAATTTAGTATGGACGTTCCCACTTTGACCCGGATGCCAAGTGGATTACGCGGATGAGAATGAGTCTTAAATTATTATCTTAAGAATGTCGAAGAGTTGAGGAAAGTTTTGATATAAAATCAACTTTCCCCAACAACTTTAAATCACACACGTTAAGCTCTGGGGCCTATGCGAAATACATACTCCTCCAGACTTAATGCCTCACAGAAGAAACTTTCAAGAAAATCACACAGTCACACAGAGTATGGTAACATGATAAGTTTAAGCATATCGCATTATTTAACTAACTCTTGTTCTCTTGTTTAAGGTTAATTCCTCATTTTACTATTCCTTATGGGGTTTATAAAAAGTAAAAGGTAAAACTAGTTGTAAATATTCAATCATGAATAATTAACTCTCATTAGAATGTCAACAGAAATAGTAAAACTCTTGCCGTTAAAGACATGGAATAAAGTGTTAAATTCTTTAACTTCTTTGGTCCATAGATTGTATAACTAAAAGTGTAAAATTATGCTCATATACTATTCTCGTAAATTAACAAACTATTTTACGACCTTTCACAAATAACTTGGACTTGACAACTTATGTTACACAGATATGGTTCAAACACACCAAGTTTTTAACCTTACGACATCGTGTACATTGATGGGAAAGTAAATTTTGTACAGGGAAAGTTACACTTATAAAATGTAGCGGCACTTTTCCTCTCGGTCACATCCTGAGTAACCCATCCTTTATACAAATATTAAACCATACGCATACCATGAACATACATATATATCGGATATATAACATAGATACTTACAGATATCCCTCTACTACAATATTATCCTTGTATATATCAAAATATAAATCATAATCAAGAACTCAGCAAGTGTCATATTCCTACGGTCTTATAAATTTATAGTCATATTTGTATATTATACATATAAACTCTATATGTCTTCATTGTGTTTATTGAGTATAAGAGCTTGGGGAGAATTTATAATGTAATCAAGGTATGATGGAGAAATGTATAAAACATCTGTGAGAAAGTAAGTAATACATAGAAAGTTGTATGTACAGGAGTATGCGAATGTGGGAGATCCAATCGACTTCCTCATGAAAATAAAGTGAAGATGACCTTTTCTCTCTTCAATATCCTTCAAAGACCGGTCATTTTGAACCACACAACATTCAATCCAATGGTTCCTCCTATTTGGAATAAAAGAAAGAGAGAAAATAAATTCTTTTGTGTGCTCTTCTGCTCCGGCCATATGGACTCGGAATTGGAATTGGGTATTAAGGCCCTTCGACTGTTCATTTCTCCATTTCATCTCACTCCTTCATCTTGCTCATGTAGGTCACCGTTCCCATCAACTTCTCTTTGTAGCCTTCATAAACTTCCCCTTTCACTTTGTGTCAATAGTTGGACTCCATTGGGGCACTCTTTTCAAAAACTACAAAATTTACAACACACACGGAGAGCACAAAGAGTTGTTCAAAAACTGTATGGCAACACTTTTCTAATACACCAACACAGGACAGTTGACTTTTGATTGAAGTGATATTAAGAGGAAACCTCTCGGAACTCAATTTCATCTCAAAGTAATTCAATGAAGAGGGAAGTGGACATATGTTAAGCCAATGTTAAAGGCCAAGACGTGAGGAAAACCAAACTCACCTTCTTTGACGTTTTGACATTTTTATAGGGAAATGCAATTTGAATTTTTTTAAAACTTTTCATTGCATTTTTTTTAGAATTTCGGTAAGTTTTTGAAGATCGAACATAAAGTTTTGTTGAATTACTGTGGGTGAATGATAAGTATAATATTTATGCTCGATGTTATTATTTTATGAGAGTTTATATAATAATAGGATATTTTCCAATGAGTTATTTCTTATAGGTTCATCGGTGATCAAATAAGAATTCCAACGTTAAATTTATCGGTTCACTGAATTTATATCCTTCAAATAAATCGGTTACGGGACATAAATCGAAATGAGATTTTAGATCTGAGTGACTCAACGATTGAAAAGTATGCCAAGGTCTGGAAGAAAAAAAGAGTTATTAGAGTATTTGAATTTCTTCTTCTATTAGTTTGGGGCATCTCTTCAAAGGAGGAAATCTCCAATTGGGGGATTAATGCTTGAGGAAATTTCTTCCACCGTGATGTGCATTCCTCGCGGACTCCCAACTGCAGTTTTATGTGCAATTTTGATTTGTAACTCCCGCGGTCGGGTTTACAACTGAGGAAGATTCTTTTCTATAATCTCCTTACTTTCAAAGACCATTCAATTGATTCATGGGACGAGGGTTTCTCTCGCCGAACAGAGGCCCAAATGACTTACCAAAATTCCCCGCTAATTCCAATTCCAAGAAAAGTTCTTGTTATTCTGAACCAAACCCTTTGGATTTTAGTTTTTAATCTAATTACCCGGAATTTCGTATTGAGGCCAAGGAGTCTCTTTCTTCGCAAGTTGAGAAATGGTTTAATATTGCAAATGAAATGCATTTAAAAGTGTAATTAAAATTTCAAATGTAATTTACTTTTAGTTTAATGATTCGTGCACATGATAGTGGTTTTATGATAAATGAAAAATAAGTAAAACCATACATAGATATTTTATTTTATTCCATGTGTGACCATTTCTTCATTCAAATCCATTTAATCAACCTTTCACACGAATCTCTTCCCACTTTTTCAATTTATCTCTTCTACTTTATTTAGGGTACTTGTTTGTGTCATACTGTGAACTTTCGAGAGTATAATTATAATTGTTTCTCAATTAGATTAAAGCACTTATTAAAAAGTACTGGTTAGAACAATTTTCGTAATTTATATAAGGTGAGATAATTACTGATACTTTCCCGTTATATATTTAGTAAAATTTCCGACTTTATAAATATTTCTTATTTTTCTCTAATTGTTTAGCACAATTGCCGAATTATAAAGTTAAACTCTAGTAGAACATCTAAAGAAGGTTTTAATATTAAGGAGAGGTGATACGCAAAATCTATTTGATTAGAAATGTTTTGGAAATAAACTATTTCCAAAAAGTAATATCTATCACAATTTCCTCAACATTCAGGAAGTGACGATCGTTGCGTCATTTTTATAATGAAATCATTGGAAGAATTCACAATGTTAATTCAAATGATAAAGTGAACTATTTAATGAATCTTGGAGCTATTTGGTGTGATTTGAGTATACATGTAATTTAAAATAAAATTACAGAGTTTTCAAGATTATATCAAATAACCATTGTATGCGTTTATCTAACGTGATTTTAAACTAATATTGCAATTATAATATATTCTACATAGATAAATTCCTTTTGATAATCCCCAATCACTCTCTTTTACAATATACCCACATACTTCCAATTTATCCTAATATTGGTAACATATATGGTAGACATTATTTTTATTATATATTTCTAACAAGTATATTTTGTTGTAAAAGGAATTCATTTAATGTGGAATTAAATTCTTTTCTAAAGTATGCTGTTTTAAAATTTAATAAAAAATTGTCAAAAGATTTAAGTATGGTTTTTAAAAGTCTATTTGATTTCAATAATAAAGCTTTCAATATTATTTATACTGATATATTTTATGTATTTGTTCACTTATTAAAACAATTTGAACACTTTGTATAATTTTTAAAAATACAAAAATGTGTACTTCATCAGATAAAATAATCCAGACAAATTAGTGAAAATCAGTTTCAAAATTAATAAACTTTCAAATAAAAAAAATGACTTTCATTTAGAATAACTCACTTTTTAACTTGTATTAAATAATAACCTTTCTTTGTATTGTTCAAAAATTCATTAAAGTTAATTGTAAATAATTAAATAACCAGTATTTGTATATTATGTAATTAGTTTCTCGATAGGTTAAGGTCATAGCTTACTTAATTATATATGAAATGAGTTTAAACGGTACAATTCTAAAAGACATTTGTACATTTCTTATTAAGATTTAATTACTTTTTCCAAATATGTAGTTCAAGTATCTATCTATAATTTTATCCTTTCTCATAAGTACCATTTTTATTTAGAAAATGAGGTCTGCCTCACATCATCATAGTACAAGGTTCGACAAGGGAAGTGTGTGCTTTTATGATTTTACCAATATTATAGTAATTCGTCTCACTGCCAAAAGACTGTCCTATCAAAAATACATGAGGGGGATTCCTCCAAAATAGAAATCCTTACCAACAGCAAAATTGTATTTTATGTGAGTCGATCAATTATAGTTTACTTTACGTATATTCATGAAGTCGGGTTGTGTTATATAAAGAAATAATCATCTCCTTTCTTAAACATCGCACTTAACATTGTTCATTCATGAGTATCTACATTATTTAAGAGAAATATCTTTTCACTCGGGAGTTTGTTTCACCGGAATATCTATTTGCGCAAAATATCTCCAATATTAATTCCGTCCATATTCACGACCAACAATGTTTTAAATGTATCCTTATTTATTCTTTAACCATCCAAATTAAATTATATCTCATCCGTATTTCATATACTTATTTTTGAAAAATTCTAACAGTACTTATTTTATATAAAATCTTCTTCCTTTCTCAAAAGTCCTCAAATTCCCTTTGTCAAAACTTCACTCATTAGACGAACTTATAATATTTAACAATAAATACAAGAACTCGTACCTCAATCCTTTATTAATAACTAATACAGTAATAATTTTCGCACATATTATAATAATATTAATAGTCACACTCATGTACGCATTAATATTTCTATTATAACACAAATGTCTATAAGAAATATGACACTCATATCATTTGTGTTTGTATTGACATTAACACGCACAAATGTATGTAATATCAAAACATTTGAACTTTCAAACATAGTTTCATAATAAACAAATCCCAGATCCAACGAGTTTTGATTATACTGTAAATGCATCTGATTCTGACTGAGTGAGAGGATTCACATTGGAACTTGAGTTAAGAGATGGGATGACTAGTTTTGATAACTCGTGAAAAGAAGCACATTTCGCAGAACTCAACACGACGAGAGTATTAGTAGAAAGTTTTTACAGAATTCTCTGATGGTCATTAAATGTTCGAACTCATTTCATCTCGATCTCGATGAATCTGTGAAAAGGGCGAAAGACGAGAAAAGTCTGAGGAGGCCGAAGAGGAATATGTAGTGAAGGGAGCAAAGGTCACATTTACTTGACGAGCTCCTGTTCCCATGTTGCATCGCTGCGGGATGTTCACCTGAACAAACCAAGAACAATATTTCAACTTTCCTCAATTTCACCCAAAGTGGAGCCAGACGCTTGTGGAAATGAAAGCTTTAAAAAGGCTGTAAAAAGACATTAAAAAGCAAAGCTGTTCAAAATGATGAAAAATGTGGAAAATAATAAACCAAAGAGAAGAAGCCAATACTAAAAAATCCTTTCTTATAAGCCCAATTTGCAATCATAGCACTGATATATATTACATTATATATTTAGTAATATCAGTAGTTGGAAAATTTGCGACCATCTTGAGCTTTGAACAGAGGAGGAAAGCTCATCGAAATTGATTCAAGGGAATGTCTTCAAAGGAAGTTCAATTTCAAAGGGTCTCTTATAAGATCCAATATCCCCTTTAAATATTAAGGAGCTATATAATAAATATATATTGATGATCCTTTTAATCATAGAAGAAATATTTCTGAACCGCTCAGACTCATAAATCCATTTTCTGACGTCTTCTTCTTTATTGTCATCGAGTTCCATGCGATGAAAGTGAAGGTCTCTTTAGAATTCCTCCTTCTATTAATTAAAAAATCCAATATCCACCTTACATCTCAGATGTGAAGGAATGGGCCCTCCCCATTATGTGATGAAAGGTAAAATCGGCGGTTTGCCTCTTATAAATATACCTTCACTCTTGGAGTCTTGGAAGAAGTCATAAGTGGGGAAATGAACCATTAGGAAGTATAAGACTTCATAGGTAAGAGGAAGAATCCCATTTTCATCCCAATCATCATATGATATTAGGATGGAAGTTGAGGGAATTGGGAACCATTATTGAATTGAATTATTGATTCCTTCCCAAACCCCTTCACAATATTAAAAGACCTTCTCGGAAAATTTCTTTCAAAACTTCCGTTATTCCTCATTTTTTTCAACCTTTTGTTAATCTCGTATAGTAATACCTATACACAATACATATTTCCTATCTATTAAATTCCTCCTTTTCACTTCTCATTGTTGAGTCGATTCTTCGGCAAACAATAAGGGTAATGTGGTAATAAAACTATCATGTTATGAGCAAAATAATTACAACTAATGTGAAGATAAAAAAATTAAAAGCGGGGGCTATTTTCTCTCAAAGAGAAAAGTTTAAGACTGGACCAAGAATTGTGAGAAAAAATAATTTATCGAAAAAGCGGGAAGTTTGAGCAATAAAGTGGAAATACAAAAATGCATTTCTGAGTATTCTATCAGTATATATTGCAAAGGAAGTTTGGGAGGTTTCCGAGGACTTGAGAGGATGAGTGTTGGGTGCTTTGAACTTATCAGATATTATCTTTAAACTTTTACCCTCAGTTTCACAAAGATATTTGAAGATAGGCGGATCGTGATTCCAAGTCTCCCTTTGATCCTCCCTTGGAAGACTTGAAGAGTGAAGTGGGAGCTCGAGGAAAACTTCCTCACACGATTACAACTACCCAAAAATGTGAAGGGAGAAAGGGGAAAGTCATTGATACCCATCTTCGCCCATCAAAAGAATCAACCTGTCTTCCCTTAAGGTTACAACATTTCTTCACAACTTACAAACTCCGTTTCAAATTGAACATTGATCGAGAGCAATATAAGAAATTGGAAAATGCTCTCAGATCTATTGCCTCTATTGTAAGCTTTCAATTCTCCACGATGTGAAACAGAATTTACATTCACAATTAAACACGGATATTTATTGAGTTCATCGATACTAATTTATAATCTAATCCTATGTTTTGGCAAATGGATTAAATGATGTGGTTCTTTCATCTCTTGGACTGAGGAAAGTTTTAGTATGTTGAGAAAGTTTGGATTGAAAAGTGCGGAATGAGCGGAATTCATTTAAAAATTGAATGTCATGAGAGTCGGATTGGAGAACCCCGACGAGGTCTCATTGTGTCGAAGGAAAGTTTCCTCTTTCGAATTGCATTAAGTCGTAACAAGGTTTGTACATTGTGAGCCGAGTGAAGAGCCACATGTGAAAGGGAGAATCCTCTTTTTTTATTTCCGTAACTTTGGAGAGGAATTGGAAAGTTGGAGTGGCGGGTGGCGTCTTGTGCCGCATCCGTCGCTCGTCCTCACCGGAATCCCTCCAAACACCCGAAAGGCCCATTTGAAACCATCCCCTCAATTTCCTCCGCGGCCCCCATTGTTCGGGAAGAAAAGTTCCCTCGTATTTCCCAATGTAATTAAAAGACTCCTCCTTTCCCCGAACCTCCCGAATTGAATGAGCCCAAGGAAATGCCCGGTTCCGAAATGGGGTAATTTTAAAAAGTAGTTCATTGTCCGTAATGCATAATACGCGTCCCTCCCCAATCCTGCCGGTTCTTATTCACAAATTCAAGAGTTTTCCCTTCCTCTATTCCACATCAGTTTCTCCTCGTCTTCTTTCTCCTCGTTTGGGGAGGAAGTTCAACTTCTCCAAGTTTCACCATTACCAGAAGAAAAGAAGTATTAAATGAGATCAAAAACTATCACTGGGCCCTTCTCCTATTCCTCATAGACCTCCGCGGATGCTCGTCCAATTACACAATTCTGTCTATCCCCGTTTCCTCTTCTAATCCACGCGGGGATTAAAAGCGAGGGGAAATTGAAAGACATTTGACTCCGTTCACTCATTGTGTGAAGAAACAGCGTCCGTTTGAGCTCAAGATCTTGAGATTCTCTCAGGATTGGACATTTCCCTCCTTTTTAATTTGAGGATTAACTCTTAATTATTTACATTAAGGACTATTCAAATCCCAAAGGATCAGATTAAAGCATTTTTTTAAAAACCCACCAAGACACCAAACAACACCAAGGTCCTTTTAATCCTTTAAAGGAAATGGAATCTGTAGTTGAAGAGTAGTGAGGCTTAAAGGTAAATGTTCGCCCATTGTTCCATTGGGGGTATATAAAACACTGCAATTTCTCCTTCATGGGAATTCCCCAGAATCGCCAATCTTACGAGTCAACCTTTCCCTCACTCAAATAATACCCCTATATCCTTACAGTGTATCTCCATCCTTTCCAACCTCTTTTCAACAGTGTTGATATGTCCCTGTGTTTGGTATAATCCTTGTGAGCAGTTTGATCTAACCAGGTTTCTATTCTTTAAGGTACATTTTGAATCCTTCGAATTTCTTCTTTGAATGGACCGGAACAAAGGGGGATATGAACAATGTGAGACGACGGTGTATTTGGCTCACAACAGATTGTTTAGGGCACCTTCGAGGGTCCATTAGCCCTCTAGATGTCTATTAAGGAGGGATAGGACGAGCATTGTGCTTCTATTTAATTACGCCATTCGATCCACTCCGTTGGCCCACTTCACTACCAAAACTACAATCCTCCATGTGCTGGGTAAGGAAAATTGGACATTTGGAAAAAACAACTTGTGTATTCAAATGTGCAAACACTTTTCACACATTTTTATCTCTACGAGGAAGTAAAGGGGGAATTAAAAGCTCAATGACCGGCTGAAGGCAATGAAAGCGGAGCAAAGGATGCGAAAAGAAAAGCGGAACGAGGAGCAAACGACTTTTTCTTACCGGAGATGACATGGACGATGACGGATGCAGGAGCTGACATTGTGGGGGAACAAGTGTAATTCCCCGAATGGTTGGACTTTACCTTCAGGATGGTTAACTGACTCCGGAGAAGATCTCCCCTTTGAGTCACTAATCGGATGTCAGTGGCTGGGGGTTCCCCAGAGAATCCCAATGGATCTATGATGCTTGACCCATGATACCAAAAAACCTAAGAGAACACAATATAATAAATAAAATATAGGCTCTTTTGTATACGATATATTACCTATCTACTATAGAAGTTCTAAACTCAACAGTTAGTATGTACAGATATTAAAAATTGAAAATTATATCAAATTATATCAGAATGATATTGGATTATATCTTAAACTCATAGTCACCTGAGCAATGTCATGTGGCCCATGTTCGACTTCACATGTGAGACGTAGGGAACTTCCGCTCTTCACGTAAACGTCCGTCCCTCCCACCATACGCGCCTTTGACTCTGAAAAAGGGAGAGAATCTATTAATCACTGGAAAATCCATTTACCTTCTATTATATCCCTAAAAACCGGAGGAAAATGGAGGAGTCTAAGAAACCCTTCCTCGCCTGTCCGAATAAATTCCTTCCTACAATGTGTCACAAGTCAAGGAAAATGAACGGTAAAAAGTTTGGGAAGATGAGCCACTTGCACTTACTGCTGAGCGTTGCACAACTCATTCTCAAACTGAATCTTATGGATCTTACAGGGCTTTCATATGGATCTTAATACTCTCATATAAACCTAAGAGCACACTTATCAACAAGACTTTCACTCGTCCCTTATAAACATAAAGAAGTTTGTTGGAAGGAAAGTTTATTCATTCATTCACTCGTTTCAACGTCTTAACGTCACTGTCACCAACATGTCAATTTCCACTTTTCAACTTAAAAATATTTTTATACTTTATTCCACGCTTTTAAACCTATTTAACTTCAGTTTGACATGAATTTTTCAATCAAATAAGTTAATTTCCTTAATGAATTTTTAACAAATTAATAACGGTAAAATCAATAACGTTAAAAAATTAAAACTAAGCTTAGTCTAATTTCCTATTTAAATTCTTCTTTCGCCAATGTATGTAGGAGAAATTAGAATGAGCTGGTAAAGCGTAAAAGGGGTATGAAGGCCGATTTTTGCAAAGGGATAGACGGATGAGTGAATAAATAGTTGGGTTCCGATCGAATTGGGCGGAATTCTCAATTCCTCGCCTCTTCTTACTTTACGCACGGAAAAGGAGCGGAAGATTTCCTAACAATATTATAAGCACGTCCGCCGAGTAGTGAAGATTCCTATCATCGCACTTTATTAGGAGAAAGATAGGAATCCGAAGAGACAAGTGAAGTTATAAGGAACCTCCATCACGACGTCTTCCTTTAAACCCGCCACAATTGGGCCCCTATTTTACTACGTCTATTACTCCAATATAAGAGATTTTATAAGCTGGATGGTATATTTTATATAATCCGTATTCTCAGATTTGCGGCGAAGTTTCTCCGCGCCTTTTTTATCTGGTGTTGGGGAGAGGGGAGAAGAGGCTCATTAGGGAATTTATGTCAAAGGGATGAACCGTGACTAATTTGGGACGGAACTCCTTTCCCTTAAGGATCTCACCACCACATTCACACATAAAATACCCGTATTAGCATAATTGACCTCTTCAAGGGTGGGGAAAAGAGGATAATTTCTTATTCTTCTCTCATTCCGATTCTTTCCCTTTTTATATTTCAACTTGACATATTTAAAATGAATTGGGACATAATATATGTATGTCCAGATACATAAAATATATAAAATCAGCCTCTTAATTTGTTTATTACGACTGTAAATAAATGTATAAATCTTTAATACTATAATTTTAGCATGCAACTTTTATAACGTTTTTAAAACTAGGCTATTGTGTCATATGGTCAGTATCTATATTTATTGCATAGGTATAGTAAGTGTAACTGTAAATATAAATCCAAGTTTCCCATCATTAGATCTTATTATATCAAAGGCGGGTCGTTGTTAAATATGAAACTTGTGTTCTGAAAGAAGTTGGGTAACAAAAGCTAAGTACATAGGTAAGAGGAGAAAGGCTGTAATTAGTGAGAGAAATAATGCGATAATAATAAGTTTCATTAAAAGGATGAAGAAAGCGGAAGGAAGGGAAGTCGTAAATAAGTTTGGGAGAGAATCAGGTATCTTTGGGTGACCATTAACTCCCGACCTCCTTCGTTAATTTGAGAGGAGGGCGAGGGTTATTAGGGAGGAGAAATAAATCTCCTCCACCTTCCCTCCAAACCCTATAAGAGCACATTTAATTAAGTCGTAAACCTTGGTTGTTCTTTTATCTTCTACACCTCCCGCCCCTACTCATCATCTCCCCGACGTCTTACCTACAAACTTGCCAGAGATTACACTATGAGCTGTACACACAGAGATGCATATTACATATGTTCTTTGTATGTTGCAAAATATGTAGAATTTCTAGAAAGGAGTTGGCTCATAAAGTAGATTAATTGGTTAATTCGCCGATTTGCTCCGCTGGGAGGTTTATTTAATTTTTATAACTCCACGCCGCAAACTTTTCCACGGAACTCTTTCAACTCGGAGTATAAATTTCCCCAAGATGAATTTATGAATATTAGAACTACACCCTACAATATGAGGGAGAATTAATGAGAGATGTGGGAGTATTAAAAAACACAAAATCCGCCCATGTATTTTCCAACAACTTTCCTGGCCTACTTATTCAAGTTTTTAACAAAATTGCACTGCACTGCAATAAGAAAATGAATGAGAAATGCAGATGAAATGCAAGTTGGAGCTCCTGCAGCACAAAATATCTAAATTTTATTTATTATCCTCTATATTCTGCACATGCTGTGAATTTAGTAACCTTTTAAAATATTCATCTCAGCAATACCAATTACGAATTTGTGTATCCAATTCCAAACTATAATATTTCTTGATAATTAGAACATCTCAAGTTTAAAATTAGATGAAAAATTCATGCTAGTATCAATTTCGATTGTGCTTTACTTCTCAACTTTTCACTAATGTAATGGTAAATTAAAACCCAACTACCTAATGCACTTTTAATTTGTCCATGCCGTTTGTATTGGAAACAAGTGTCAAATTACATTTAAAAGAAAGTTCAATTTAAAAGGAAAGTTCTAGGAATTAAATACAAAAGAAAAGAGTTATCTGATAACAAATTCAATTACTTCAGAGAATTCGATCTTACCTATGACGGAGAGATAAAAGGCCATACTTATTTTTGGTTCGGTATTTACTTGGCACTCATAGATGCCTTCGTCTCGCGTCTGGGGATATTTAATTTGTAAAGTCCAATTTTCTGACTTCTCAGGATGAATGACGACGAATCGCTGATCGGTCGTGTAAGTGTAAATACCAGCAGTTAAAATGTGCAAATCACGTTTCCGAATCCAAGATATCTAGAAAATTGAAAGATATAGGTAGAATATTTTAATTATTTTGCTTGTTCAATTTTATATCTACGAACTTATTAAAATACTTCTAAATAATAAAATACTTTTAATAAAAATTAATTTATCGGAATTTTCAAAATATCATAATTTTATTTAAAAAGATCTACTATGTACATATACAAAAATACTGTCAATCATTAGGTATTAATATTTAGTAAAATAGATTAAGATAAATAATATTAATTATGTAGTACATAATATTTATGAATTTCATTATATTTAGCGAATCTTGTTAATGGTTTTCATTGAGTGAGATTGAACCTCAAGTCGTATGATAAGTGGAGCCTATATTTGCAACAAAAGAAAGTTAATGGATAAAGTTATGAGAGATTCTTGGGAGCGGTATTAAATTCTTCCCTTTTGTCTTTCCCAACCCATGTGTGAAAAGAGTGACCCAGTTGGGGGATGGAAACTTGGGAAAGTGGGGAAAGGTTAGGCGAGTAAAACATATGGAAAAAGAACCCACTGGGTCGAAATAAGGTTTCATATACCAGGGGTCTTTCTCCATTTAAGCCTGACATTTTCATAAATTGAAGCTCTCAATAAAATTTCAATTTACTGGCTATAATTTATAAGGCAGTACACCAAGGCAGAATATTCTATCATTGAGTATAAACACAGAATAGGTTTAATGTGTAATTTATTATATCCCAAACTGTTTCTGTATAGAAAATCAGGATTTATTCTTTTGAATAAGATTGGCCTCCAGAGGAGTGCGTTTGAAGACTCGCATTGAGCTCTTGGAAATTCCTCTACCAATTGAGTATACACGAAACATTGAGCATCAACGGAATCGATGAATTCCAACAAAGTTGACTTCAACCCAAAAAGAACTTTCCAACCCAACCCTTTATGACAAATGACAAAAGGGAGCCATCATGAGGGCCATAATAAATTTTACTATGCCATTTTCATATGTCTCATTTCCTCGCTTCCACTTCAAACCCCATAAACTTCTCAACTCAAAATCATTCCACTTATCCTCAAAATCAGCTTTAGTTTGGTTATAAGTCCACAAAAGAATTAAACTGTTCACATTCAAAACGAATTATAAATTATAATTATATCCCTTCTTTATCAACTTTGCTCGCCTTTCAACAATTCACTTTATTCTGGTACGAGATATATTGGCATTCATTAGATTGCGCATTACATTTATTATAAGTAATACTTATCCCAAGGTTGTGAAACAAAAGGCTCAACTTTTCTTCAAGTTGTCCACGTATTACATATATTCATTATTAATAATATATCAAGGATGAGCTTTGAAAAAGTAAAGCTCGTTATTTTGCTCTACTCTCCAACTTTATCGACCAAGAGGGAAAATTCAAGATGAGTGTCGTCCATGGAAGAGATTTAAGGACTTGGCCCGGACTTGGCTTACTTAGAACTTCACTTCTTCGCACGTACATCTTGGGAAGTGAGTGAGTTGTTTAAAAGTGAAGGTAAGCTGGAAATGTCTCAAGAGACTCCTCAAAGCTCAAATTACTGATTGCCTTTCCCTCATTTCTATCTCAGGAGAGAGGTGGGGAAGTCAGTGTTGTTGATTTTATCCGGAAGGGAAAGAAGGGGATAAGTGGGTGGGAGGAAGCGGGGGACAATGCTCTATTCATTCAACAACTCCCTCAGTTCCCTCATGACCTAACTTTCTCAAATCTGAATCCAATGCCCACGATGGTTTATCCATTGGCCCAGGTGAGTTCGAGGGCAAACGACTTCAAATGTCACTCCCACGCCCAATTTTATTGGATAAGGTTCATCTCCCTTAGTTCATAAAACTTTTCTTTCTATTCCTTATTTCGCGAATTTTCCACCAAATTCCGCCCACTCATTTTACTAACTGACTGTATTCCAAAAACTTGTTTGTCAAAACTATTTTGTGACTTGGTATAAATGCCAACTACGAAATAAACCTTTCGCAATAAAATTATTGCGAAATTAAATATACAAATAAAAATTAAATATGCAAAGTATAATTACTTTGTCCCGTTCATTTGAGATGATTAAACCAAAAATTGAATTTTTATGATAAACTTTAGGAATAAATAAGGGCTGGAGTGAATGGGAATTTTATATGGGTTTTTATGTGGAATGGGGTTCAATTGAGGAGGATAGTCGGCGGTGAGGGGGGGATTGCTCATCATTAGTTGTAATGTTATTGTCGAAGATTCTCCCGGATGAAGTCATTATAAAAGTGAGGGTAGATATGGGCCCATTCCCCACGCGTCTAATTCCCCATTAGTAGGACGTAAATCGGGGATGATTACACTTAGAGACGGAGTGTAGTTGTTTGACTCCGCATTACCCGCTATCACACCCTCCCACTTCCTGACAACTCACCCACTCCACTCGCTCTGACAGGTGAAAAACGCTAGAGACGCTCCTCACTTTCTTTTTCTATAAATTCCAAAAGCTTTTAGCTTGAATATTAACACTAAAATGCAGAAGTTAAAAATCAACTATATGCTCAATGTTTTATTCGGAATTGTTTATAATATGCTATAGTTTATCATTGTAAAAACAACTACTGATATTTATTGTATTTAAACATAATCATACATAACAGAGCCATCATGTACATTTGTTATGTCGAGAATATAGATTTATTTGGATATTTTAAAGTATATGATAGGCATAAAAGGATACATTAAAAAATAAATTATTCCATTTGTCCCTTATTTTACGACGACAAAAGATGTGTATGTAAATGCGTTGGGAAGTTTGGATTTATTGCTATGTGTCATCATAAAGAAATGGAATGATAATATTTCACATTTAGGAATCTAAGTGGCAATTCAAAAGAATAAAAATTAAAAATCGAGTTTTCAGACTACATTTGGAAAAGTGTTGAGGGAAAGAATCGGGAAAGAATGAAGGTTTGACATTCGCATCCGAATTTTTTTACTCCGAGGGAAGTGAAAGTGGAGTGGTGGAAGTGATGAGAGGAAGGAACCTCACTGTGATAATGTCCTATCCAATCCATCACAGTTTCCTACTTTCATAAAATTCTTCTTCTTTTCCTAGAAAAATCCTCAATTCTTCTTCCCTTATTATCTGCGTTAATTACTGGCTTAGTAATTCCAAGAAAGAATTCATCTTGTAGGATAGTAAGATGAAAAAATCTAATGCACTAAAATGAATATTAAAAAAAATTAAAGTTTGGATAAAAAGGTCAATTATAATATGACATTCCTCTGATAAATATGATGTATGGCGAAAAGTGTTCAATTTTACAAGTCAAGAATGTGTGGTGTAGAATTTGTGTATAAAGGAGCAAATTGTACATTATTCAAAATGATATTTCCGCCTGAAGATGCAAACGGCCTCATCATTCCTTTAATACTTCTAAAAGATCATTATTATTCTGATTATTTCTCCAGCCAGTTCCTCAACTTTCGGCTTAACTGCCGGGGAAGGAAATGCATAAATAGTTTCTCCCCCCTCCCGTCGCGGCCAAAGTTATCATCAAGGCCCAAGGAAAAGGATTTGAGTAATTTGCAGTTAAGTTCTCAGTTTCCATTTCTGGTCCTGATTTCTTTCTTTCTTTTTCCGAATGGGATGCAAATTGTGCGGCGGGAAGGAAATCAAAAGCAGATGATGACCAACTTCCCAAAAACTTATAACTTTCCCCAACTTAGGGAACTTTTAAACTAAACTTGTTAACCGTGCAATTACTTCATAAAAACTGACGAGTATAAGCGAGTATAAACAAATAATGAAATAGACGAGGAGAATATTTATCTTCATTTGCTAAATTGCAGCATACTTATACACATATGGTAAATACTGTATTAAATACTGTATAGAATACTATTAAATTCTGTAGATAAATATTTCTCTTAAGCTAAGCATAGCTATGCATGTATTATCCAAAGAGTTTCCTTTTTTAGTCAGAAATATAACATTTTCATCTACTGATATTTCCTAAATAAATTCTCTTATTAAGAAAATATTAAGAACTTATGTACGATACGCATTGTTGGTTTTGAGCTTATGGGGTACCAAAAATAATAATATCGGTATACGATTGTATTTGCTAGAAGTAAGAGTACTGTTTTAATAGGAAATGCAATCCAAATATTTGAGGAGCAATTATGATGATTATTTAAGATCTTGTTTGTTTCTTGTGAGTATTCCTTATGGAAAATATGGTAGTGTTTGAGCGCGAGGGTCGAGGGAGAATTGACTCATAACTCCTTTTAAAATTGAGATAAATAGAGAAAGTTGGAAATTATACCTTGGTTTATCCTCCTACGTCTTCCGAAGGGGAGGTTTCGGTGTCTTACGTTCTCAATTTCATTTTGGATGTGTCCGGAAGTTAAGGGAACTTTTCCCATGGCCCCACACTTCATAATATTAATGCCCGAGAATAATTCATGTGATATCTGAGAGAGTGGCCGTAGAGGGATCATTTATCCGAATCTGAATTCTCAGGAAGAAACTCTCCTGGGGATGAGAGTGGGTTTAAGGACCCTTTCAAAATGATAATGATTTATATAAACCATTAAATCATCTCATCCAAGATCAAAATCAACTCTGCTACAAGGAAATTACAATTTTTTCAAAATCTCTCGAGATTCCTATTCCACTTTCTATTCTCTTTACACTCCATTACATGGAGTAAAAAAAGTAAATACAAATACAGAAAGGCACTCATGAAATATTGATGTAAGACAAAAGGGGCTTGGTACACATCATTGCCAAAAAACCAACATGTTTTCATTAGCTTGCCAAAATTCCTTATAATAAATATACTAAGACGTGTTATTTTTAAAAAAATTACTGATATAATTTTATATTAAAAATGCTTTGAGTTATTTCACTATAAACAATCGTATATTTCATATGAAACGTGCAATGATTGCGCGTAATAAAAGTAGGATTTTAAGCAGGAAATGAGTGAAATTGAAGGACTGGGATTTCCATAATGGAACATGGTCTTCACTTTCCATAAAGAAAAAAAATCATTTATTTGCAAAAAGATGATTCTGTATAATTCTTGTAGGAAAAGGCAGGTTATTCCATCCCTCGTTTGGAGGATTAATGAGAGGAAGAAGAGAAGCGCAGTTTTCATAATTTAACATGAAGGGCGCATTTAGTAAATGAGACTTTTGGACAGATGAGACGGGTTTCATGGGAAAGTATTAAGTTACTTTGGCACATCCGAAGAACAAAATCTCATGATTCCCTTTTCTAGAGGAGATGAAGGTAAAAAGAAGGTTGGCTTTAATCCTCCTTCCTTCTTGTCTCTCCTTTCATTAAGATCAAGGATTATCTATAAAATCGATCCCAACCCGCGGAGAAATAATAACCAAAAAAAGCCCTATGTGGCCAAAATTAAAATCCTCCTGGCTTAGTTAGACAGTCTAAATATTTCCCCCTCATTTTCTACCTCAAAATAAGGGCCTTAATAATTATAGGCCTTAAGGAAACTTTATAAACTAAAGTTAAAGTATTGTAATTAGTTGCAAATTTGCTTGTCTAATATACGAGATCGTATTTGCTCTTTAACGTTCCATATATTAAGTAGCATACAAACTTACAAGATACATTTTTTATGATTTTTAAGTTATTTTATATCTTTACAAATAAGTAAGGTATTAATAATGTAATAATGTGTGATTGATTAATTGTAACGTATGTAATACAAATACCTATATAAGAAATTGATCAAATCCAATCTTTCTCGAATTGTGACCAATACCAAATTAAATCCGTTTAAAAGATGGGGTGAAGCAATTAGAGATTTTATAACTAGGAAGTTCGTTAAAGTTCATTTCCTTCTAAATGGGTAATTGAATAACACGACGTGTGAAGGTTTAAAAGATTCTTCTTCCCTCCCTTCAGATCAGGTATGAAGCGAGGAGAGGAATTAAATCTCGTTCATTGAGAACCTTCAAAGAGCTTTGAGAACTTCAATGGCCTTCCTCGCCTCCTCTCACTCTGAATAATTGAACCTTAATCTCTCGCCGAAATAAACGATTGAAAATGGCGTTCCTAAAAAGGCAAAGAACGTGAGAGACATTTAGAGATCAAGACGAGCAAACCTTCAATTTCCTAAATCTTCCTTTGAATCCAAATCCATTTTATTTCATTTCATTAAGCTATTCATTTAGTATTTCCATGTAATAGTTTATGCATGTGCCTTCACTTAATTATCTCCCCCTGCAAAAATCTATTTTCCCTCTCGTCACTAATGCATTTAATAATGCATTTTTGGAAAGCCTCGAGGATACTTTTCTCAGAGCAAAAGAAAACTATTAGATTCAAATCTCGCCCTCTGCTTTATTTTACACTTTCCCTTTTCTCAGCTTCCACCAGATTTGTATTTGTGCTTTTAGGTTCATATAAAATGGTTCCCTTTACCCCTAAGACTCATTTTATAAATAATTTCTTAGTATTTGAACTTGTTATGGAAAAGGAGCTATAATACCTATAAACTATGTTAGTAACTTGTTTGCCTAGAGTAATATATCGAAGCCCTAGACTCCTTTCAAATTAAAACAAAAGCATGGATTTTCTCCATGCATTTAATGGTTAAATTATGAAAAGATAAAAGAGTTTTAGGAAGGCCCAGAAGTGCAAGTTGAAAATGTCCTTTAAAAGAGGTCAAGTTTGAATTCATTGTTAATGCCATGTCTTCCGGGGAATTAAATGTGAAGATAAGATATCCTGCACAATGCACTTGGAGTTATTAACGGTGGAATCAACTCAAGTGGCCGTTGAGAGTGCAATGTGAGTAAATACATAGAAGAATCTAACAAGGGAGTGGATTTGTAAGAAGTATCTAAACAGAGAAAAAGTGTAATGCATGGGCCCAAGAACCGAATCAATTTGAGGAAGAAAATGGCGAGAGAGAAAGGCACAGTCTTTTTTATCTCTTTTTTCTCTCAGGGTTGTTAAGAGTACTTGTAGATTTTTATTTTTATTTTTCCTCTTGGCAGCTCCAAACGGGTGAAGTGGAGTTAAGGATCTCCCAATGCGTGCCAAGTGACTATCTAAACCTACACGGAAAGGCTCCGTTGATCGGAGCAAAGGGAACCAACGGAAAGGAGACAGAGGAATGTCGGAGTCGGTGAATGTACACTGCGGCTCACAACTGCACCCGAAATTCCCTAGTGAGGCATAAATAATTCAATACATTCCTTTCTCTCCTCCACTTCACACTCGGGAAGAAAAATCTTAATTCTCCCTAACTCCTTCGGCCTAAATAATCCAAATCGACTTCAATTTCCTTTCCAATAATATGCCTTTCCAATTGTATTTAATTCACAATTACATCATTCTCATTCATTTATGCAGCGATCTATTGTATAATTTGAAGTTAAGTATACAGACTTTCCTCATTTCTTTACGATTGGGATAATTCGATAAAAATTTAGGTATTTTATTCATAGATCCTTTTAATAAGTTAAATAATAACACTCATTGGAATGATTCCTGAGGCACATCGGTTTCTCTAGTCAGGATTCCGATGGTGATTTTTTTCTCGTGATATTAACATTAAGTATTGTTATTTTATATTGTTCATAATAGGCACGGCATTTAAGTGCAACTTTATATCAATATCAGTGTAGTATATTACCTAACATTTAGAGTACTATGCAGAATTAATGAGCATGACTCTGGAAGCATGTGATTAAATAATACAATTAATTAATTAAAATAACCAAAATTTCCCCTCGGTTTTACACAGACTAATTAATGAATTCATTTAAGAGCATTTGATCTTTGAGAAATTATTATAATAATATTATAACGTTATACATAAGTGAATAGTTATTTACATATCCGACGTGCTCCTGCATTGAGAATAATAATGAAGGGGAAGTTTGAGGAAAGTAAATAATTAATTTCACGGTTCAAAATATTTTAATTAGAACCACCAGACCTTTCACCCGTTTACGACAGCCATTAAAGAGGTTACAGGGATTATATTAATATTCTAATTAGCCATAAAGATTCAAGCAAGTTAATTAATCTTCGAACTTTAATGTTTTATTGAACTCTATGTAAATACTAATTTGTGTTGGGGGTGATTAGGCGGATGTTTTATTATTGTGTCAAAACCAGTCATAAAAATAAATACGCTTAAGCTAAAATCTTCAATAATGCACATTATGTGTGATTTTACGTGAAATGGATCACAATGAGAACGAACGTAATTGCGTAATGATGTAATGGGAAAGTTTTTGGAAGTTTGAACCCGATTCTCATTATCTCGTTGATTTTGAGCGAAGGTGGGTTTTGGGGATCTGTTTGAGAGTGAGGAGATGATCCAAGAGTGTTGATGTTGACTAGTTCATTTTGGAACAAGGGCCGCATGGTTCCTTGTAACCACTTCTGTCAAGGAAGAAAAGTCTGAACTGAAAAACTTTCCCCATCGCCATCACCATCAACATCAAAAAGAGAAAGGGCTCAGAAAGCTCTTCATTCGTTTTAAGTAAAACTAAATCCGCTTTGATACTCTCCCAACTCTCCCTTATATGACCTCCCACTTCTTCAGAGTTCTAGATAAGCTTAAGTCTCAACTTAAACTTAAACTTGTCAAAGAAGGGAGGAGGAGGCGAGAATTATTCCTACTTATAACCCTTCCCTTATTTCCTATACTTACTAATAAATACAAATTATAAAACTTCATTCATTCATTTATAATTTGCTTAAGTTTATACCAAATTATAATTCCCTATTGTATAAGTAAATTGTTAAAAGATACAAGGTATGAAATGTATGCACAGTCAATTTAATTTCAAGATTTTGAGGCCTAATACTACACTGATCACTGTTAATTTAAATTTTAGCCCAAGGTAATATTTGAATTTGGCTATTTTTTCATTGGTCATATTATTTCGAAAAGTATTTATTTATTTTATTCATTTATTCAATGTTCAATGGCTAAACGGCTAAACCAAACATGTATTGTATGTTTTTAGGTCTATGTTCAGGTTTTGGGGTGCATAAGTTAAATATCAACTTTACAGTGCGAGATAAAGAGATCGACCCCGAGGAAAGAAATTGTGAGCAAAAGAGGAATTGAATCATTCTAGCCAGGTATCTAAAACACATATTCCAGTGTATTACATATTGTAACTAACAAGAAAATCTGTATTTTCCTACGACTCGGTTTCCTTTAGTCACTTCATACACAACACATAAAAATACTATAAATATATATTATAATATTGTAGTATGTAAATTCATTCAAAACAAGTGTAAATTTATTCAGCTCATGGATTTCCCTATTGATTCTTCTTAGTCTGTGGAATATTTTCCAAACTCTTTCATCAAAATTATATATTTAAAAGTTTATTAAATCAATCCGATTTGCAAAACTTGTCGCGAAAATGGGGCAGGTTTATCTATAAATAAAATTTAAGCGGATTTGCCATTTATTTGATCAAAGAATCAGAAATTGTTTTCACTCTGCTCTTAAAAGTAGAAGATATAGTGAAACATGAAACTGAATATTTAAATTTAACAGCTCGATCGTTTCGCTTTGAGTCAAAGGCTTTAAATCTCCAATCCTTAGAAAGGATAAAAAAGGAATAAATTGTTTACATTTAAATAAATAATATAAATTGCCCTGTCTGAGATTCCCAAGTGAAAGCATAGGGTATTAGAATTAGGTATAACTTCCTATGCGGAGACTTTGATCTCGAATTAATGAATGTTAGGTGATAAATTGGGGGGGACCAATTTAGTCTCGTAAGGATTTTAATCTTAGTGAGTCCATTAGGCCTCTCGTTGTATTTTCTATTTTCTTTTCTGGTTTGGACGTGGTGTGTCGACGGGGCCATTAGCCCTTTGCTTTTCCTACATTATTTTATTTCCTACAACTCCGGCCGGGGTCTAAATGGGAGAATAATTTTCCAGTCAATTTCTCTGGAGTCCTCTAAGCCGGGACGTCGGGAGCGGAGTCATTGAGTCGAGGAGTTGGGACAAAAGGAAATCGAAAGGGAAGATCAAGTAAATGCCTCCTTTCACGTCCTACCTTCAACTCTTTTCCTCGTTTTGGTAGTAGAGGAACATTTCAACCCGAACAACCTCTCTCACGTGTAAAAAAAATGAAGGGAGTGAGAGCGAGAAGAATCTCCTCCAAAATTCTGTCGACTCAAGGCCCCGACCCATTAAAATGGATAAGATGAGCTCCGTCCCTCTTCATCCTCACCATTATTCAATCAAATCAAAACAGGTAATTGGATCCCTTTCGCTCTCCTGAACCTCTTCGAGAGAAAATCATTACTAGGAATATTACACAAGCATATCAATTACTCATCCCTTCCGACCACTCAATGAACTTTGCTTTCATTTTCCCTTTTGCTTTGGGCCTTCAATGAGGGGGCGAACCTGATATTCACAAGCACCACAAATGAGAAATATTTTGAAGAAATAACCTTATTGATTCACCATGTACCATACTTTTAAATATACAGAGGTAGTATAATTTTAAAAACCATATCACATTTAATTCATAACCTCACCAATAATTAACGAAATAATCTAATTTTGAAAAAATATATGATTCTTTACAACAACAATGATATCACGTTATGGTAAATTAAAATGGGATGACAGCCGCATTAATTATTTAAATTTCAAATTATTACAATGCAAAAAATTATAAACTTATACCTATTATTGTAGTCAGTATATTGTAGTATGTATAATCTACTCTTTAGTATATACAGGAATATTGTATTTCCTTAAGGATCTCATATGATAAATAGTGTAATTCTAATAAATTCAAGAGTATTTTAATGTACATGAATAAATATAAAAAACTGCATAATTTTGGCGATAAGATTAAATGAAAAATGTGGGATTGGGTATAAAAGCGAGAATTCTTTGGGTCCATTATGCCTAGGAGAATGAGTGACAGATATTCAGAGGTCGGGCCTAAGAAGTGTCATTCAATTCTGGGCTGAATAGATTGAGCTCTCCTCAATGTGATCTCATAAATATGAAAGGAGAAAAGAATGCAGAAAGATTTCCGCAGATTTGACTCGGTCCCTGGTTGATGGATGGATCGCATCCTCTTCACTCCCTCCTCGGTGACACACAAATGCCGCTCTAATCGACCCGCCCATATGCTCCACTAATATCCCCTAAAAGCCCGACCTCTCCCATAACTGATCCCATGAATCTTCAATATCAATTCAACCACTTCCAAGAACTCTTAATTATCCTCTTCCTTTTTGCACCATTGGGAATCCTTTTCTCCCTTTTCCAAATAAAGATTGCGGTCACAGGAAAAGAAAGTTTAAAACCTCGCTAAGTAAACTGCATTTGTCTTTTTCCTTATCATAAAAGGGAGCTTTCAGAGTCCAACCCAGTATCGATTAATTTAAAAAGCAATGATCAATTTTAAGATGCAACACCCTTCTTGGAGGATCAAAGAAAAGCCTACGTTGATCCCCCATTGTTTCCCTTTCCTCCTACACAAGCCTATCCACGTCTTTATATTCAGACAATCCTAGATTTTACATTTTATAATATAAAATTTACAAAAATGAAACTAGAATATGTAGTAAATACTGCATTAAATAAAATATTTAAGTATATTTTATAAGTAGGATATGTACAGGGCGTTTCACTCCGACATTTCCCTCGGCTAATGCTAAATATCTCTTTGATTAAGAAATGAAGCAAACTTTTTTATGTTATAACACAACCTTTAATAATCAACTCAAACATTAACCAGTGATTTGAGACCCATTAGCCTCAATATATCTTTGAAATCAACCCTCCACGGCCCTACAACGATTTTTGAATTGGAAACATTGCCATTTTCATGAAATTTCTGTGCAACTTTTCTTATTGTTGGACGCGAGGGAGGTAGAGTTTCAAAATGCCACCTTCTTCTGACTTCACGGGCATTTGCGGTCCTTGCAAATTCTTCAACCACAAACACTTTTTCAATTGAGAGTCGACGACCATAGTTCATTTTTGAGTGAAAATGGAAAGGAAAATGAGAAAGTCGTGAACTTGTGACAAAAGCTTTTACCGTTTCTTTTGACTTCAACCATTGCGTCCGATAGTTTGCTGCAAACCTTTTATTATATTCCCCATCATATACAATTTATAAGAAAATCATACGTTAAACAACTAAAAAGATATTTAGCGTCGCCGAGGGAAATGTCGGAGTGAAACGCCCTGTATAGTGAACGTACAAATAATGGTATGTTTGTAAGTAGGTAATTCAAAAAATTTAAAGCGAAATTATATCCAAAAGATTATGTAGGTAGACGGTAGTTATGCATTTGTTGGAGAATTGGCATTGACATTAAAAAGAAGAAAACGACAAAATGTTTAAATTAAGTAATTTGAACTAATTCGGATCCAAAACTCAGTCCTGCGTTGTTTTAGCTTTGTAAACGAAGAATTGTATGAGTGCGAGTAAAACTCATTAGCCCTCACTCTTTTTTTAACAAGATAAAACTTTTAAGTTTCTCTCACATTTACAGTCGTTTAATCACTTTGAACATTCGGGCTTATCTCTGCTTCCTTTTTTCACGCGTAAATTAATTAGAATGGACAAAATGGGAATTGAGTCTTTTGTCAGATAGGAGCATCAAGAGAATAAAGGCAAAGTGAAAGTTTCTTTAGTCCAAGGGGAGTGAATAGAAGAAATTCGACCCACGAGTTGAAATTCTCCTCTCAAAAACATTGTATATGAGGTCGAGATTAACATTTGAGATAAGTCTAATAGAGTCAAGGGGTTAATTCAATGAGAAGAGAGTGAAGTGAGCGGCAGAGAATTTCCACTTTATCTCCCCTTGTCTTCTTCGAAGGAAATTAGATAACCTTTGAAATAAAATATGAGGAGATTCTCCGCGTTTCTCCCCATGATTATGGTTATGGTTATTCCTCCACCAAGCGTGTGTGTGTTGTGTAGGTACTCTCATCCCAGTACCATGCTCCGTTTCTCCCAAATAGCTCTCCCGAAATAATGTAATCAAGTGGCGGTTGACGCAATGATCGATCCACGCTTCGCTAACCAAATGACAAGTTTGAGAAAAGGAAATGTCTTAGGACGCGCGAGTCGCCGCCTTTTCCCAAATATCGACAAACACATGAGCACCAAGAATCTATAATTGTAATCTGGGGATACATATAAAAGTAAACAGTTCCAAAAACACGATTTCTTCCAAAATTCTCTCCAAAATAACACCCCATACTTTTATCATCTATTCTGGTATTCTTTGAACTAGAACTTGTGTTCTTTTCTCATAAAAGGAATCCTCAGTGCTAATTATGTCATTTCATATTTTAATATATCTTTGAATTTAAAACTGAATTAAATTTTCGCTATTTATTTTAGTTTTGATCTTTTGATTGATTTGTGCAATTTTAAAAAGCGTATGTTACACATGCACCATGGTATGTATGTCAGACTATAAGATTGTGCTTTATTTTTGAGTTATATTTATTTTAGAATGAACGTTATACAAAAAATGAGATAGTTAGCTGTTTGTTACTAATTTGGCCAAGCTGTGTTTCTCAATAAATAAATGACTTTTTGATGATTTCCATCAGATCTTTTTTCCTTTCCCATTTGTTAGATAAGAGAAGTTTGAAGTTAAAATTTATTTGCAATTGCAATATTTCACAATTTTCCCGTTCACCCGCGTAGTTCGAAATGAAAAGAAGGGCATAAAGGCAGTTTTGTGAATTGACGTGAATGGGCATAAAGGGGCGCTGTGGTTGGAATGGAGTACGTGAGAGAAATTGGGCTAACATGAGAAAGGTGGCCGAGTGGAGCGAGATGGGGCGGAAGACGGCGAGGGCTGAATGGTCAATGGCACATTGAGAGGAGAGGAATGAGAATCAGATACTCTTTCTCGATGGATGGACAGCCATTAGGTCCTAGACAATGGGGAAAGCGAATAATGTGAAAGAAGTTCAGTTTACAAATGCATGAGGTTCGTCTTTGCCGTGGGACGGTCGGTATGAGTTATGCAGCCGAGGCGACCGACGACTCTGCTGTGGCTCACATTTTCCTGGCCAACGTCCAACGATATACCATAATGACACTAAACACGTTATGGGTCCTTTATAAAAGACTTTGTCCCTACAAGCCCTCGTTGGCAAAATATGAGGGCGAAGGAATCTCAGCAAAAACGCCATTTCGGATTCTTAATATTGGGAGGGAGCTCCATATAAGATGTTAATGTGGTCTATAATTTGCTCATTTGTGGAGAACTCCTATATTTTCTGACTTCATCTAATATGATAAGAGACGAGAATAACTCTTATAAATACATCAGTTTAAATACATAGCTCTCGTATATTTTAAAACCCTATCAAAGAATCAGGCATGGGAAGAGAAGTATCTGTAGATGAAAAAATCATCAAACTCGCAAATGAGTATTCGAGTATAAGAAATTCCATGGCTATTATTTGGGCGCCCGAATTTGAATTTGAATCGTTCGGAAGAAGGGTCTATGGACCCGAATTTCTCCATTCCTCTTCATTCGATTCAATAAATGGTAAATGGACGGGAATGTAGTGGTGAGGAAGACGCGCGCGAAGAGCCCTGCATTTGCATTTAATATATTGAGCAAGGGCAGGCCAACGTATGAAATGAATATTAAAGTGAAGGCTGAGTGTGAAATGGGCCTGAGAGGGAGGAAGAGAAAAAGGAATCCACATTAAGCATGCAAATGGAAGGATAAGGGGCATTTTTGGCAAATCTTCCTACTTTCCCCTCAAATCCAAGATATTCTTCACAATTCAAGAATCCTCGAGAAACCTCAGAGCATCTTCTTACCACTCTCTTTATCCTCTCGAAAGAAAATTAAGATCCACTAATTGAATACTCCCTTAAAAATAACCCCGAGTTCCATATTTGATCTTTTTATGTTTTATTATTTGCAACGCAAATATACTGTAAATATATTATTTGTAATTAGTCAATCAATAGGAATTCATCATTACATCATACATGTAGACGTTTTGTTATTATAGATGTTTTGGGAGAATTTGGTTCATTCAGATATTTGTAGAATAACTTAATTGATAATTGATTATATTCAATGGATTTGATTAATTTTATGCACTCTGCATTCCCTCAAAACCACATGATATGATCAATTTCCTACTTCCTTATAAAGAACCGCTAAGTATCTCTTTAGATTTCCAAGTTTTAATGCCAAAAGTTTTAAACCATTAAATCGTTCATGTTCGAATTTGCAGGGTAATCAAGAGGTAGTCGAATGTTCCAATTAAAGGAATCTTTAAAAGTTCCCTTTCCTTGTGAACAATTAAAGAAAGCAATTAGGAGGGAAAGGGATGTTCATTTAAAAGACTTCTCCTTCCGGATCCCCGCAAGGGTTGTAAATGAAAGGATTGATCTCTCATCGCCTCCTCCAATCTTTCATTTTCCTTTGAAAGGAATGAAACTCGGCGGACTTTCCTTTATTACCCAGAGACTCCTCAAGATGTTTGGGGAGGAGGAATAAAGAGTGTGAAACTTATCTTCCACTCACTCACCACTTCCAAACTTTGGGAATCCAATTCAGAGATAGCCCTATGAGTTATACAATGAGTTGGGTATATAACTCCTATGATTTCATCCTATGGGCCCTCCTATGGCTTTTGTCCAACAGAAGAGGTCGAGGAGTTGGTTAACTCTCCTTTGAATTTCCGCTTCCGTCAAATGCACAATCCAATTACGGTCCTCGACATTGGAGGTTGTGTATACTCAACAAAGTCCCCGACTAAAGCTAATGGTCGGCTAATGTCCTGGAATGGGTCTTGGAAGAGGTGGAGTTGTCACGAGGTCGATGAATATGTTAATTCCCATAATACACACAGAAGGATATAAAGAAAAAGGATAAAAGTCACGGACTCATTCCAAGCCATAGGCGATAAATATAGGCGGCGTAATTCTCAGTTTCCTGTGAGTTAAATAAGGGATTATGGAAATTGGGCCTGAAGGGCTCTGGAGTAAGAATGATAATTCCTATAAAAATGGGCTCTGTCTTGAGATAATAATATGCTCCCAGTTTAGGAATTCATCCGCTCAGCTCTTTCAATTCAAACTCGGGTTCTTTTCTCACGGCTTCAACCCGTAACGACCCGCATTGAAGATGACGAATATAAATGGGATTCTCATTTTGATATCATCAAACACCAATCTTTCTTTTCAAACCGAATAAAGAAAAAGTTAAAGAGAAAGTGAAGGAAATTGAGAGGATTTTTAACAATGAATTTCTCTCCACTCACTCAAACACTCACTTCATTTACTTTCGTTTTTCCCTTTCAGTCGTAAAATTATAGATTACTTATCAATGTCACTCTTTATGAATTCTTATTAAAATAATTGTTGAATATCTACAATATACAATGATGTAATTTCCCAAATTCTATTTCAATATAAACATAATTATTTTTAATAATTAAAATTTTTAAAAAGACTTACGGATTTATCCTTCATTCGGTAGACTTTACATAGGAGAAAAGCATGTTGGCCGACGACAGTGGAGACATTCCGATGCACGCTGTAGTCAAAGTAGGGCATTGTGGAAGGGTCAAGGGCCTCATCATTCTCATCTGGTTCATACAGCTGAGAAGTTCCAATCCCTGTTATAAAAAAGATCCCATTAATATTCCTTTCAATTCCCCCGTCTCTTCTTCCTCATTCATTGATCTCTTATTATAAAGGGGACTTTAATGGATTACTATTCCCGAGCCATTTAATTCCACCCAGCACCTAATTACTCCTTTATCATGGTAAATACTCCAGAGATTGTTTGCATTATGGAGTTTATTAGCTCCAAAACTCTCTTTGGGATCTTTCCCCTATCTTGATAAAATATCTCTAATGTCCTCGAGAGTAAAGAAGCATGTAGGAGAAGGGGAATTATTTCTTTCTTTCAAAACCATTTCCTCTTTGCAAACAAAAAATGAGAAAAGTAAATACCTAGTAGGGAAATAAAAGTTATGTACAAAGAGGAGATAGGATTTGGAAATGCCAATAGACAAATCTAAATACTCGAGAGAATCATTTCCAAAATGAAAGAGATGAAGAAGCCGAAATGAATTCTGCTTAATTAAACCGGATCTTGCTTTTTTAATTAAAAATTCCAAAGACTCAACCAAACATGTTATAATTGAACCAAGTAGAAGCGTTATGCTATTATGATCATGATGGGTTTTAAAAGGACTATTGATTCCTGGATTTCCTTACCTTACTAATATCAGTTACTTTCCCATATGAAATGAAGATCTTTTGTGTGAAAAAAGGAAATATCAGGCAATAAAGTTTGGATGAAAAATTGATGGTTCGGAGCCACACGGAAAAGGAATTTGAAGAAGGTACGGAAGTGTTACGCTGGAACTTCTCTCCAATACACTCTTCGATGAAAGTGCCATGAGCGTGAGAGGGTTCGGAGGGAAATGAAAGGTTCATTAATAAGGCTGTCTTCGCTCAAGAAAACCACGTTTTCCCTCAACCGATTAGATTAAATTAAAGCGAAGAAAACTTCCCCCTTTCTCTATTACAACTTTCTGAACAAGGTGGTGGTGGCATGGGTTTGATAGTATGATTTTAATACTCAATCCCCATATTACTATGTATTTATACCTCCCTGGATCTTCATACCCTTAAGATATACTCATACATCATTTATTATTGTTATTAGAAGAGAAAAGAAGATTAGAAGCTGACATGCCATCGTGTTTTGACATAACTCTTATCCTTTGTCCCATTATTAGGAGTTCTTCATTAGAGAATTAACTCACTTTATTAGAAATTCGCCCTGGATTGTGAACTCAAGTAGGAAGATGATAAAGGATGAAAAATATTGTTCCAAAAACCGCATTAATTATTACTTCATTAATCCACGCTTCATTTCACCTCCAAACTTTTCAATCTGCCTTGTATTCATTAAAACACATTAAACTACTCCTAGGGATCTTGTGTTTGCAAATAATTATGTAAAAAGAGCAGTAGGTCATATAAGTTTGCATGTTAACAAAGGATCCTCTAATCTTCCGCAATTTCTTCATCGACGTGAAAATTGCGGGAGGTTAAAAATATAAAAGCAAATGAACTTTAGAGCGAGAGAATGATTTAATACAGTTAAACTTTTCATCATTTTACATTATAACCTTATACAAACTTGAACGTAAATATTAACGCACACGAACGGTGAGTTTGAGTAAAAGTAAAAGAGTTGAGATAATCATAGTAATAATGGATTGGAGGCCGGAATAAAAAAGCCATTAGAGAAATCCTCCCTGTTTTCTTCCCTTCGATTTAACGAGGCTGACCTTAATTTCCCTTCCCCACTTTTCCCATTATAAATAAGTGTCAAGTAATGAAGTGAGTTAAGAGGGGATTGGAGGTCCCTTTACATCACTTTCCAATCCTTCGTGATAAGATCAACTCTGCAACACCGATTTGCCATTCTTACAACTTGTTCAAATAACCATGAGATTACTCAAGGTTATAGAAATCCACTATAAGCCCAGGGAATTTACATCTGAAGAAAATAAATTACATCAGTGATGGTAAATTCTCTTAAGAACATTAAATAACCAATTCATAAGAAATAAAAACGGAGAGGAAAGGATGTGCAATAACAAACGAAACAAATTTTTCCCATGTTGACCATCATAATTTATTTAACCAAGTGCTATTTTTTTCGCCATGTTAAGAATTTTGGTATTTTGTCCCTTTTGTTTGAGTTAATAATTTACCCTTAAAATTTGGAGACTATAGGAAGACGTGCATTTAATGTTGACAAAGCCAATAATCCCAATTGGATTATCCTTAGCTTTACAACCTTGTAGACCTTTTGCCTTACTTTCCCTCACGTAAGTTCAAGGAACTCGGTGAAACTTTTATGTTGCATTGGGTGCATTTCATTCGATCCAAGTACAAAGATATAAATCAAGTTCAATTTACAAAATTGCTTGCGCAAGGTATGAAATAATCTAATTATATTCTTTCCCGAATGTTGCACCATATGTTTTAAACATTCCTATTACATAAATGTATCCTACACTGTTTGTACCAAAGAATCGAAAAGCACACGGTCTGAACCTACTTTATTATAACACGAATATAAAGATTGGGAATTTAATTATTGAGATTTGATCAGCTGAGTATTTAATAAATGTTGTTAATTCGCACTCTAATCAATTAACTGATAACGTCCAGTCTCGGTCTATTTGCTCCCTTTCAAACTTTTCCTACATATTGAATTTGTAGAAATGTTGAGTTGCGATTGGAGCAAACAGAAGTTGTTTCGAAGAGTGAAACTGAGAGGAAACAAGTGAGCGGGAGAGAGGAAATGGAAAGTCGGACCTGAGGAGACTCGATGAGGATCTCCATTCCCACTGCCCTTCATCCCAGAGATGGGAACTGAAGGGTTTTAGTGTGATTAGCTATGATTTGTTTGACTTTGGATTACCCGTCCTTTATGCGGCTCAACAACTCATCTCCCCGAGAGGACCAAGTTGAAGATACAAAGAACCTGTTGGCCATCGAAATGGTAAAATGCAAATTGGGAACTCCGATGGAAACGAACGACCCTTGCCTCAACAAGGAGGACAAATAAGTTTTGAGATCCAATGGGACTATTCCGAGTTTAGAAACAGATACGGGGGAAATTAGCAAGATTTCCAATTTGCATAATTGCAAACTGACTGACAATGAGTTGACATACCCGACTTTACAAAAGGTTCATAGTAGGGAAATGCGTTCGGATAACATTTCATTTTACTAATATTATTTCAACTAATGCTATTTGAATGCAAAATCCTTGTTAAACATTAGGCTGTATCACATAGGGTAAACATATTGTATGTTATCTCACCAGCTTACAGATACTTTCACATTTGAAAATTTGCAAAACTGATGGTTCCACAATGAACTAAAAAACTTTTTTTCTTATTGTCATTCTCATAATAAAAGAGGCTTTGTAAGTACAAAGTTTACGATATAACATACAGCAATGTAGGATATGTAAATTACATACAAGAAGATATGCTCTATTTAATTCTTAAGGAAAAGGGATGTAAATTTGAGAAAAATCTACAAAAATCTAACTACAAACGCAATGTCAACTTGAGTATTAAATGGATGTTAGGGAACATACAATGTTATTTGAATTCTGATGTAAGCATTACATACACACATAAGTCTAAGTCCATGTCGCATTGGAATTGCTCAATTCAGCTGGATACTTATTTGAGAAGCTCCTCCTGGGACTTTTCCCCAGAAGTGGAGGAAAAAGTGAAAAGGGCAGTTTATCTTTCTTCCTCTTCCATGCATAATACTTTTTTCAATCTGTCTCTCATTTTTGATCAAAGTGGAATTCCGGTCAAAATTTTCCATGTGGGGTTTTGGAACCGAAATCTCATGAGAAAGTTAAAGAATAAAAGGGCGATTTATCATAAAAATCTGTGGATGTTCAGAACCGCGTGTCACAGTTGGGCCGAAGTGACTCTCTAATGCTCATCTTACTTATCCTCTTCCTAATACTCTCCGGACTCTTGCCGTCGTTAGAGGCCAATGTTATTTTATACATTACTTCTCTCGTACATACAACTTTGGTACACAATGCGGAAAAACAGTTCACGTGTCCTATAGAAAGCCATATGCTTAGTAGGATTCATGTAATATACTGATAGAAAGTTATAGGAAAAGTAGAATTTAGAAGAAACACAGGAAAAGACACTCAGGTTGCAAGGGTCTCATATTACTCTATCTCTCCCTTCCACTCCTCACTTCTTATCCTTATGATATCTCCACGTTTGAATCTTCTTGACTTATTATATTCCCGCAGATCATCTCACTCACTAACTTTACCCGAAACGCGGGCTGTTTCCCCTTAACCCTTATGAGCCTCCTACTTATAGTATATTTATAAGAGATGTAAGATAACTGCGTATGAGCCGTCGTTGTAGAGGACGTAGGAAGTTGAAGTAAATTGATTCTGGATCTGAGTCCCATTATCATTATCTCATCCTCTGACTGAGACCCTGACTCACATAATTTACTCCAGTGAAGACGAAGGGAGTTTCCGGGCCAAACGGGCCCACCTCCCATAAACTTCCCCTTTAATGCTCACATTTATGCGGATATTTATTTCCTCTCGGTAAATAAACCGCCACCGCAATCCCCCAACCCTTTGTTCATACGGATCATACGAGTCAAGACTTGTTCTCAAACTCACCCAGATTTTAATATTTATTATGCATATTGATCTCTATATGAATACTCCCTTGGCATAATATTTATCTGTTTGAATCCTCGAGTGTGTTTTCATAGAACTTTTCATGTGTCTTCACATGGGGCAGTAAATTATTGTTCGGGGCGCTTTATTATTATTTTCAATTTAAACCTACACAATGGCCATCCTGTTGGAGTGGACATAAAAGAGACATGGAGGTGTAATCAGTAGCTTTATGCCACTCGAGGTTAATAGGAATTCGCGTAGAGTTATGAGCAGTAAAAAGACAGTTGATACATTCGAGCAATCAATACGTGAAATAATCGCTTTTACTTCCCCTTTCGACTGCTGTAAATTCAATCCGATTTTTGAAGCAAGGCTATGAATCACGAAAGGGTCATTAATGCATTTTTAATTTAAAACTTTCCACCAAAACTCAAATCTCTATCTGGACACTTCAAATCAAAGTAATCCAATTTGAAAACAATATTTCTTTCTTTCTTCCCCCTTTCTGTAATAATTCTAACAATAAGCTGTTTATGTACACGATGGTATGTTATATTAAATTATATTACATGAAGTATGTAAGTTTACGTAATAAAATCAACATAATTATCTTAGTGTGTGTAATTGGTCAGTTTTCATGAATAAATATTGAAATATTATGTAATAAATGTACGATTCTTGAAACGGATCAAAAGAATTCTATTCGAATGAATAAACTGAGCAAATAAGATTTACTTTAAGGAAGGCAAACGGCACTCTTGACGATCAAAGCATTGTTTTGAAACCTTAAAAGATTCTCTGAATCGAGTATACTCAATTTCAAAATAAGTCCTGCTCCGTGCGGTCGTCAATCACATCGTTTTTTATGAAACAGAACTTGAGCCCATTTGATTACATGATATTTTTCTCTTAAGAAAGAAATAAATCCAATAAAGAGGTCATCCTGAGGGACAACAAGAGAGGAATAAAAAGTAAATTACAGAAACAGAACCCAGCCTCTCTTTGAGAATTTCAAAAATCCATTTTCTTTTTGATGGGATCAAAGAGTGAATGATGGTGAGAGTAAATGAAACTGACAGCAAGCAACTCCACCCCCACCCTCAAAAATTTCTCTAAACTCAATTTTACCCATCACATCTTTATCTGGCTATTCCATTTTACTTTTAGAGCGCCATGCAATTTTAATGAAATGTTGGAAAATTGTTATAAAATTCACAAAAAATGAAATGACAAAAAAGATTTCTAAACGTAATGCTAAAATTATTAAATATTTTATTCTAAATGTAAATGTAAGTAATTGTATGGTAAATACCAACAACCGTACATAATTATTTGAAATTGTTAAACTGCTTATGTATGTATATGGTACATATTAAATTATTTGTATTTATTTCATCCTAAAACATCCTATTCTTTTAAAACTTTAATAGAATGATTGCATACAATATGGTTAAAGTATAACCCTTTCTGTTTAAAATTAAAAAATAGTTTTGGTTCGTACATTGTACAATATGTAGTATACTACATATAACAGCGTGCATAGTCTTAAATTGATGTTTTGGGTTTCGGAAGTTGATGACTCGGCAAGTTGAGGAGAAAAAAATAGCATGAATGAGATAAAGAAGAGGGAAACAAGAGATATTTTTGCCAAGATTTTTAGATAGCGATCAGATAATACTTCTAACTCTTAAAAGCTCCATAGTTAGATCCCAGACATAGGTATGTGTGTGTAGTGGCTAGAAATTGGATAGTCACTATACATTACTAATATTCATGTGTATGAAAACCATGTACTCTCAGTATGTAATGCAGACAGGTACATATAGAAAATCCTAATATTTTAAAAATTGAAAGAAAAATGGAGAAAGGCGAAGTTGAATGGAATATAAAAATCGTAAGAATATACCTAAAACGATCGTGGAGTTTCTCTGAAAAGAATTGAGAACATTGGAAAGAGAAGCCAGGTATATGCAAAGGTAGGTGTAGAAGTGCGATTAGAGTAAGTGGTTCCTTCTTCCTCTCCCTTTCTCCTATTATAGAACCTGACGGAGGCGAAGGGCCAGAAAAGGAGCTGATGATGATACATTGGGGAGACTGAATGCGGCAGCTCATGTGTAAAATTTCTCATTCCCTTCATTCCTCCATGGGAGATCTCTCCACAAAGACTTCCCAGTTTCGAATTCTTTCCTATCTTGATCTCATGAGCAAAGGAGGAGAACATGAAGAAGATGAAACCACGAGAGCCAACACTTACTACCCGATCTCTAGGGAAAGAGTTTCTCTAGTCCATCTCCAATTTTCCATCTCCATTCCGCTCACTTCAATTCTGAGAGTGACAACAAGGAACCATTGTATGTGTTGACTGGCTCTCGGTCCTACACTCACTGGCTCGGTGACTAACTGAACAAGTCAAGGCATAAAGAGGAGAAGAGGAATGAAGTCAATTGTGCGCTTTTGCAAAAAAGAGTGGCGGAAGTATCTGTTCCGAATGAAGGGAATCTATAAGGTTTTTTATTATAAAACCAGCCAAGGTTTCTTATGAGCTGAGGGATAGTTTTATATCTTCCAGCCTCATTCATCTGCTCGAGAGGAAAGAAGACTTGACAATGGCTTCCCTCCCTACCCAAATATTTGAGACTATAAATTGGGAAGGACCTTCAATATAAAATATTGTATTACTCCGACAATGAAGTTCTGCACAATTGCCAGGAGTTTATAAAATAAGTTCAAAACTTAAACTCTTGGCCTACCTGGCATCCTGTTATACATAACACCATAAGAAGTTCTTTCAACGTAAAATCTCAACTGATTTATTATTAAATAAAATCATATGGTGTAAATTATATTTTGATATCTCTTTGGATGAATTATATTATTGTTATTATATTATATTCACATGAATAAACGAGAATACGGAATAATGAAAAAGATGGTCACGTGTTCTTTCAATTTCAGAACTCAAAGAAAGTGGAGGGATGAAAGGCATCCAACAAATTATAAAACTATTATCATCCATTTGACTCTTTAGTATAAATAGTGAACAAATAATTAATTGTAAGTGGAATTCACTTATATGTGTACAAGTTTAGCCTATGACGCAATGGGATGTTGAGGGAAGAATTTCATTTCAATTATAAGGACTAAATCTCATTTTAACCAATTGAATTGTTAAATTGACAAACATAAAGGCTAATTGATTCAATTTTAATTCAATGTACGTAATTGGGTTCTTTCCTTTCCTGTGAAAAGCTTTCATGAATATTCTAAATGATGTTTTAGGTAACTTCTTAGAGTTTATGGAGAAATAGTTAGAAACTAATAAACTGAGAAACTCATAAAATTTCTATATTATTTCAATATAGAAATTGAACAAAGAACTTGAACAAAGAGAAGAGAAAGAAGAGAAAACATGAAGATTTCATGAGAAGGGAAAGAAATGAAATAAGGAAACGGTAAGTAATATTATTAATGAATTTCTAAACATTCTTTGCCATTCAGTTAAAGTTATAAGTTCTTATTTAAGAAATTAGCTCTTTGAAACATGTAAACATGTTAGGATACGTCTATGACAATATTTGCTTTTACGTCTTTTCAACCTGAATCTTTTTTAATATGTATAATCATGTTTACAATATAAAATGTACAGGATACAGGTATGTAGTACTACTTTGCGTATATTGTAATATTACTAACATAAAAACTTGAATTTTTTTATTTCAAATATTTTTTCTACTGCCTGAGCAAACTTCTATTGAAATAATTTGGAAATTGGACTCGATCTTTTTCTCATGTAATAAATATAAAGAAAAACCGCATTTTCTTGGAAAGTTGAAGTAAAATGAATTTGTACATAAAGAGGAGTGGACATTTTGTGAGAGACACCGATTTGTACTCTCCAAGGCTTTTTGACAAGATACGAGTTTCCGGTCGATAGCTGCGAACCAAAGTCTTTCCAGGAATAAAATGCGTATTGCTCTGAATCCCACAGACTGCCCAGTAGCGCCCGTGTGAAACTCCTATCATTTTCCACCAGAAATCACAAGGGGAGATACAGAGGTTTATTTTCTATAAATGCTTTTCCCATTGACTCTCTCCATAGTCTCGCTTCTTGGAGTCTGGCGAGTCTTGTGAGAAGGAGTTGGGAAATCAGGGGAGTGTAGCCGTAGAAAAAGATTGGAAAAATGGGGAGAAGGCAGCGAAACGAAAAGGTTTTCCTCTTCAATCCACGTAGCCATCCATTTCTCTCGTAGTCGCCGGAGCAAAGGAAGCTTTCTATTTTCCTTCCCAACCGCCACGGGCTTTGAAGGAGACTTCCGAGTTAATGCTTCCTCTACTTAACTAAACTCCTCAGATGACTCTAATGTCTCTTTAATAGACAAAGATTAAAAAGAGGGAAACTTCCTCCCGAGGCGACACAATAAATTCCAATGCTCAATAAAGGAAATCTTATTGTTTTTACTACCCCAACGCCTTCTTCAGAAGTAAAAAAATCCTCCTTCGTTAGATCAATTGAATCAAATCTTGAGAACCCCTTGATTATGAAATCCACATGCTACCATTAGTATTTATTATTTATGTAAAGTTTTCAAACATGGTTGTTTAATTTCTTCATTACATTGACTGTCCATATAGGTATGTAAGATATTACAATAAATAGCTTAACAGAAATCCATTAAAAGGAAATTATTAGTTTCACAAGCTAAGTAAAGAAAAAACATCCAGGAACATTAACACAATTGACCCATTGATTGAATGGGAATTCCTTATTTATAAAGAACTATGAATTAAGAGACAAATAGCTTGTCATAGAATGTAAGGAATCAATATGAAGGAGTCGTAATAAAAGACATGACATTTGGAAGAATGAACTTCGAATTCCTTCACATTGATGGAATGGAGCTTGATGACCACAAAAACCTGACATAAGAGCGGAACGTGTGGCGGAAGAAAGCAATACAAGTTCATCAATATGAAAACCCCACCTTTCTGATGTGTTTCTCTGACCCTATTCCCTTTTATAACATCCATTTATGTATGAAATCGACCAAAATACAAGACATAAATAATCCCATTTCCATACAAAACATTTTCCCAAAGTGAATACACCTCCCTCAGTGCATAGACATAAAAGAGTTATTCAAAACGACCATAAATAAGAGTCAAGTCGGTTAATATCGGAAAATTCTGTTTTGCATAAACAATGGAATTTGCTTTAAAATTCAATTATTAAACCATTGTGTGCATTGTACAAATGGTGTTTTAATAGATTAAACGTGCCTTAACCTTCATTTGAGTGTGAATCTGAAATCGGGTGAATAAAATGAAAGCGAGGGAAGCAGCGGACATTTGCGGCTTGTTCCAAATCTCATGGCTATTTTAATGAGACAGGAGGTCCAGAAAGTGACAGGCAGAGTAAATTAAATGCACGGATTTGATTTTGATTCCCGTCCCTTTCAGAGTGGTTTAGTGATGGGAGATAGGAAAACCCGGGAGATTTCAATTCTCTCCATCCACATGCCATACCTACTCTACTTGTACATACATACATACACACTTCAACTTACATCTCATACAAGTAGGAGAAATGCGAGTATTATGTCCCATGTAAGCCGAGACAAAAGGGCCTGGCTATACGTCTTATAGAAATTCAAGTACGAGGAACTCTTATAAGACTTGAAGGTTCCAAGGGGTCTTTGAGTGACGGTAACTCGTCATTTGTAAAGCATGGAGGATGAGATGTGATGAGAGGGGTTGAATAGGGAGCTTGAAGTGTGTAGGAGAGGATCAAGAGGAAATTAAATCAGGGCTTAAGAGCCATTCCTCCCTCCCCAACATTATCTCATTACGGACACAAAGGGAGGAGTAATGATGAATGTTTAATTTATCTTGTGGCGGGTTCCTCTTCTCAACAGACCAGCAACTAAATTTTTGATCACCCTTCCTCTCGAATATTTAGCAGCACATGAGTTATTTACCTTCTTATCTCTTACTCTTTGAAATTAAAACTTGTCGCTCATTCGCCCCGGGAGACCAAAGGCTTGCTTTCACATCGGAATCCGCTCATTGAAACCTCAACAAACCACAGTTTCTCTCTTGCATGTACGTATTATAAATAATAATTCATTTCACACCATTAGTACACGTTTGATAGAAAAAATGGAATATAAATACTAAATGAAATAAATGTCAAAAGATTTATATCAGTATGTTAATCCCCTTGAAATACAATATATGAGTAAATATTACTATTATAAACTAACATACCTAATTATATTCAGCTTTTATGTAGCTAATATAAATTACAATTTATCAATATATTTGTTATTAATATTGCAATTTAAAACAACAAAATCTAAAAAGTAAACGTAAACAATTAGTAAATTGTTTAGTATAGATATTTAATTCCTAGTCAAATAATAAACTCTTTCTGAAATAAAAAAAGTAACGATGATTTATAAAAGACGGAAAAAATAAATATCTCATAATGTTCATAAGTCATAACTCAAGAGGAGGAAGATGAAAGAAATTGGGAAAAACGGCGTAATGAATTTTTAAAAATGATTTGATGGAGGGATTGTCTGTACAACGATGGGCTTCCACAGGTTAACAGCACAGAACCAAGGTGATCATTTTCACAAGAATGTCATTAATCCTTAATGGTTATTTATTATTGATCTACCTTCCTTCTTTTCAAATTCCCTTATCCCATTTACAAATAGATTCTTCATAAAGCCTACTACTTTATATTGTCAAAAGATTCGTTGACTTTTTCACGTCATGTCATTTTTTGAAAAAAATATTCTAAAAATTTTTTAAAACGCTTTAGGTAAATTTTTTTGTAAATTCAACCTTTTTTATAAAAAATTGGCAATCCTATTTGTAACATGAAAGACTTAAAGTGTGGAGGAAAAGAAATGGGGGACGACGAGTGAAAGGACAAGTGAGTGAGACATGGTGACAAGTAAGGGAATATTGAATTTTCTTTAATTTAAACCCTCAACTTGTTCAGAGGCATAATAAAACGGAAGACGATTTATATTCCCCAAACCCCATTCCCCCTGCTGCTTTGCATTACATACATACTCTACATAGAATGGAGCTTTTTGACATCCGTGTCAAAATTATATAAGGGCACATTTGCCAATACTTGATGCATTTAACTATTCCTTGGCTCACGAATATATTCGCAGTTAAATGGAGAGCTCGACACGCGTTTGACGAATGTACAACACGTAAGAGATGAAAATACATTTAATAAGAGAATCTTTTATCGCGTGTTAAATTCCTCATCTTCTGTATCAAGAAAAGAAATGAGACATTTCCAGCTTAGATTTTTACGAGAAAAAGAAAATCAAATGAGGAGGCTTTTCCCACTTTCATTTCTCCGACCTCCCCATAAGAATATTTCATTATAAATCCGGAATTCACCAAACCCCATATGGTTCGTATTATTAAATACGTCCTCGGCGCCTCTCACTCAATAAACTTACGACTCCTCACCCAATTTACTATTTATATATATTTCCACTCTCTTCAATCACCCGACCCATGACGTTTTGCAATACAAACATAAAATATGCTTTGGCAATTTTTATTTGACAACCCAATTTTTCCCAAAATACGAAAAGGCATAAATAAAAACGCCACAATCTTTTCATTTCATTCACACTGCCAAACTGCCAATTATATTTAAAAGATAAAAATTATTATATTGCAAATTCAATAGCAAATATACAAATAAATATTTTCATTAAATGTCAAATAAAAAATTTGATTGTTAAATTATTTCAAATATTACACCTAAAAGAAATGGTAAAATGATTGAATACATATTATTTAAATATCTAATATTTTACATATGTACAAACTGTAGATAAGAATTGGATAAATAATATATGCTTAAATGGCATTCCCATTATTGTTTTTTCCCTCACAGTGGATATCTTATGGGAGTAGTTTGTTTGAAGTGTCTGGGAATCGGATCCTGCAAACGGAAACAAGTAACAAATATGTTTGGAAAATATCTCTAGGAGTCAAAATGAGTATATTTATAGGTGCAATAAAAGCCTAGACAGTTATAAATGAAGACTGTCTTTCCTTATAGAAATTCCCTCTAGTAGCGTCTTCACATGGCCTCCCGTGTCTCATTGACTCTTGGAGTGGAAAGTGGAAAAGCCGTTTGGATAGAAAGTGTGACTCTAAACGAACCTGACGTTCTCTGCCCTTTGCCCTCCTCCCACTGACACGAACGGGACCGAATGATGATGATGAGGAGGACGATGATGATAAAATTTTGATCATATAATATAGTTTAGGCATATAAACACTGAGCCTTATCCGATTTTCTGCTCCATCGTCCCTCACCAAGACCTTTTACAGAAAAACTCCTATTGAACACACGTAATAAGTATTAGCTATAATAATTTATACTTTTAGGATAATAACTCCCTATGGTGCGTAATAGTTTTTCCTTCCTATTACTAATACGTATGATCGAAATGAACTTGTAAAGTGAAGGAAGAAAATATAAAGGGAAGTTGGTAGAAAGTCCTGTGCGTGTCGTTGGAAAACTCTGGTGGATGGGGATGAGAGATATGGAGATATTCCCTTGGCCAACTGCCACCTCCACACACTTTATCCCAGGCGGCGACGGCAAACGCGTCTCACCCACCACATTGAATTTTAATAGAAGGCGAAATGAAGGATGCCCGACTTGGGTGACTCTGGAGAGTGTATGGAGAAATATTCATATGAAGATCAATGGGATGTATTTGCATTGAAAGGGGTCCCACTATCGGAGCCAAGAGGATAATTTTTCATATGGACCCATCATCATCTAAAACAATCTGAGGTCCCCTTGTGCATTCATCATTTCCCAACTTGGACCGAATCTCCCTCCATCTTCCTCTTGAGCCATTCTTCTTATTGAGCGCCCCTTCCGCTTTATTATCTTGGCGGAATTGCACAGTTTGGCCAACAGGCCTTGAATCCGGGAGCCTCCCGTTTCCCTTTATACGTATAGCCATTATGCCATTCTAATCGTATTTTTCTTACCTTAATCTTTCTTACCTTTATACATTTTCATCGTTAGTTGTATAGACCTTATATCTTAATTACCTTATACACTTCATACCTTTAGCCATTCTGATCGTAATGACTTCTTACATTATACCCATTTGGCATGTAGAATTAGACCTTATATCCTATTGATCGTAAATTTACATTTTTTCTAAATTATAATATATTACTTATCTATTCCTTTCATACAAATAAATTGCATTCAAACAAACATGCTCACATGAATTGAAGCTTTAGAGGTCAACTCCAATACCGACCCGCCATTCTCCAAAGCGGCCATCCACACTCAACCTCACATCTCGACGTCGCTCATCCCGCACGACACTCAACCCGCCGGACACTCAACCATCCTTTTTCGCTCAACCCCCCCAACACACTCATCTCGCCATCCAATCCATCGCCAATCAGGTCCTACTCTCCCTTATCGCCATAATACTCCTTGACTCCCATTGTGCCATTGTCAAACACGCCCATTTTCCTCAACTCATCCATTTTTTCCAACCAAATCGTCCTACCTGCACATCGCGTCTTACTCGCCCATCTCGCCCGTCTCATCCAACTAGCCCATCTCTCTACCATCTCGCCTTCGACAAACTTCATAGCTAATATTAATATAGTATAGCTTTATATCTTATACGTATACTAAATAGTAGCATAGTTTAGCATAGCACTTATAGTGTATTTGATATATTTACTAGCATGCCTCTTTACTTAATACTGGGCCCAAGAGGGGTTCAACATATGAAACACGAAGGTCATCTTCACGTGAAAGACTACAAATATCGAAACACATTTCAATGGAAATGTATACTGTACAAGAAATATTCATGTCCGGAAATATGCAAAACTTCTTTTGATTTCTTGTAGCTTGAGAAAAACGAAATTTTACGGATTTCAAATTTTCACAACCACGCACCAGACCCTGCCAAAAATGAAAAAAGAGAATTCATGCAGTGTGTTAAAGAAATGGCCACAACGAGCATGGAACCTCCAAGAAAGCTATTAGCTGCAGCATTGTCATCTCATCCAATACCAGCTGCAGTTACTGGAATTTCACCTCCGGCTCAACTCATTTCAAGAACCATCAATTTAAAACGGAAGTTACACTTAAAATTTCCAAAAAATCTGCAAAATTTGGCCGAATTAGTTCATGACAAACAGTCAATAAGAATCAATCAAATAAGAGGAGAAGACGGAGGAGGAGAAAGATTTTTACTTTATGATTCGGCTGATTATCCAGAATTCAAATTAGATATGAAATAATTAAGGTAAGTAAATGTTAAGGTGTAAACGGCCTTAAGGTGAGAAAAATTACGATCGGAATTTTACGATCAGAATGGCATAAGGGCAAAAAATTACGATCAGAATGTATGGACCCTTGAATCCACCTCATGTTCACGACGCAAATTCCTTTATTCGCACTCATACAAACCCACTTCCTCTTTTTACAAAAAGGGAGATAACAAGATCTTAACGTTATCCAAAAATCCAAAATGCATACTACAACTACTACCACTACATACATACATAGCACTAACTATTGAAGAATGATATGGTATTTAATTTAATTTTAAATTGTTGAATATAATATGTTAATCCAATAAGTACAGATTCAATTTTGGAAAATTTTATATCCAATTTTAAATGAGTTTTATACCTAAAAGATATGGTAGCTTGCAATCTACTATCTGTATATAGTACAGATATTTATCTATTAATATATGTATTTCAACTCTTGAAATTCTCTCAAATTGGAAATGCCCGATGAGAGAAAAGGAGAAATTTCTTGAAGGATGTGATCAATTAAATTAAGTCTTTATAGAATCATGCGTTTCACCATTATCTCTAGTACACACACACGAGTTAAAATCTCGGGTGACTCAAAGACTTCCTACATGAGTTCCAAGGTTCGTTGCCCTCTCTTTCATTGTATTAAATTATTTTCTCCCCTCATCTTCACCATATGTATATGTAAAACGAGGGTTAATCTCATTTCGGTTTAGAATCTCATTTAACCATAAGTCAATTTTCAATCCGAGAGACGTTTGAAGCTCGTAAGTGGAATATTAAATAGAAACCCTTCAACAAAACATAACTCTGACTCAAAATAAATGTAAATATAATTGAGTAAATTGATTCGCTTTAAAAGGTACTTCACATAAAACAATCATAGAAATTAAACAAGACTGAAATATGAGAAATAAGGATTTCAGAAACGAAATATAATTACTGGTGTTGGTAAGTCTATAAGAATGATAATGGTGGAATAAGAGGTGGCTTGTGAAGAACAAGTGATTATCCACACTGGATACTTTTATAAACCTATTATTAACCTTCCGAAAAAATTTCTCGAGTGCTTTCATGTCTGAACCAATTAATATTTATGTTTACATACCTCATGCAATACTCTTTACCATAATTTAAATGAATGCATGTTGATAAGTATGGAAATATTTCATTTCATAAAGAAAGTCGTTTCTAAATGTAAGATAAAATTTCCTTAAAAAGAAATAAAATCTAAATCCGACTTGATACACCTTTGGTTTGCCTATCTAGGTTCTTTTCTCTGTATTTATGTGTACCTATGTAACATTTATTTATTATGTATCCTATGTATGTATAAGTAAATTTAGAATAATTATATTGATAGATATTTCGTGTTCTTAATTAACCAAAAATTGAACCTTAGATGTCTATGAAAGGAAATCTTAACTATTTTAAGGAGACACTTCCTTTTTATGAAAGTTTGTCATAATAAATAATAAGGCTAATTGAGCTACATATGTAAGATATACTTTTCAGTGTTTCAGTAGATATAAATATTAGGTACTAGGTTCAGATAAATATGTACGTATTTATAAGAAATCAAATATTTACTCTTATAATATAGCTTTGTTTTGACCAAAAATTTCATTAATGAATAATCTGATAAATGTATGCCTAATCAAACCCAATTTCCAGAACCAAACACAAGGTATAACAAATAAAACATTTTTGATGCAAACAAATTTATCAGCCAACGTTTGAAGATAGTCAAAAATTATAGTTACATAATAATTGCCGAGGGTTTGTGAATATTGAAAAATGTTGAGTGATGAGTTCATTTCATTTATTGTTAATTCCGAAAACCGAAGTAAAGAGAGTTTATATGTGTAAAATAGTTATTTCATAAATATTATGAATAAATATGTTTGTATGTAAAATATAATAAAATACATACTATACTATATGTATAGTATAGACATAAATATAATAAAGAAAAGGCATTTTTCCAAAGTTGATTCCTCAAATGACTCAATTGCTTCCAGAAAATATCAAATTAAAAGATACTATAGTACATATTATTTGTTTACTATGACCCAAGACGAACTTTTATAGATCAATCCATAAGAGTCATTAGACTCACAGAAAAGTACATGCTTATAAAATGTACTTGATGGTTGAAATGCAGAAGCTCCTTTGATGACCGTCAAGACTTTGCTCAAGACAGCTTGAAAAACAATGGTTTAAGACTTGAGCCAAAAAGGAAAAGAAATGAAAAGGGGGGAAGGGCGACCTTTTTATTATGATCCGCTTTACAAGTCATTTCTGGAGATTTGAAGAAGAACGAACACATGCGGAACGGTAAAAAGACAATGATAAAAACGTAATATATTAAAATAAGAAAAGAACGGACGTAAGACCTCATTTCATTGCCTCAAAGTCCTCAAATCCTCCATAATTGAAAGGGCAATTTAGACTCTTCGGGTTGAGAAATAAAAAAGTGAATCTGTTCTCAATTCTATTTCCCCAAATCCTGTTTTACCTCAAAATAATGCGGAAAATAAATAAAAATGTAAACTTTCAACAATATGAAGGACAATTTAATAAATTTTTCTCTGAGCTATGTCCTCCGTTTTAAGTATTAACAGCAAATCGTATTTTGTGTGGTAAAGCTTAAAATCGATGATAGAGAAGTGAGAGAAAGCTAAATAAACTCTCTGAAATTGTTTTTGTATTTATATTTTATTGGGTGGACAGAGTGGGAAGCAATAAATCTGTTCATTATGCCCAACTGCCCCTCCCTACCTCAACAAAGATTTATAAAGGTGAGGGGGACTTTTGGAGTGGATGGAAAATGAAGAGTTCCTTAATGGATCCATTTAATAGACTTTACCATTATCTTCAAAAAATATTCCCCTTTAAGGGCCCAGTTAATAGAATGAGCTTTTACTTTCCCCCTCATTTAAGAGTGAAGGCAAGAAGCGATTGTTAGGGAGTCGATGGGAATTGGATTGGGAGCCTCTGTATTCCCTTTAGTCCACGGAACTCAATCATGATCCTTGTTTTATCTCCCCATTAAAAGAAGTCTTTCAGAGTGATTGGCTCACCTCTCCACAATTTGCACTCCCGCGTTCCTCGTCTCACTTGCTTTCCTCCAGGGGCACGAACTCAAATCTTTACTCGACTCGAGAAATCCTTAAAGTGTCAATCGCGAAACTGAGCGTAAATGGGAAAGTATGTATTTGGTCCAATCTCCCGCTGTCCTATACTCCCATTTCAAAATGTTTCCACTTGAAAAAAGTTCGTGTTCGATTGTCGGGCCTACAACCTTTCACAACCACGAGGACCCCCAATCCTCCTCAAACAAGGACTGGGGTTGACGAACATGACGATATCGATTTTTCATCTGACCTCATGAGAGTTTGATATTTCACATTGTGACCACAAAGGGGCCTACTGACTGAAGCGTCATAAATGTCAAGCAGATTAATACATGATTGTGGTGAGCCTCAAATGCTCGCCATTCAATATACTTTATAAATTGTATATCAGTAGGATAGATCCACAATTCATAAAAGCATATAAGATAGTACCTAGTATGGAAGGATAAAATGTCCGACTTTGATTTTGGATTTTTAAAAAACTACAAACTTTTATCCAAAGAATCACCCCTACAACATGGTAACTAATAAATAACAAATATATTTTCGTTTTCTAAGTAAGAAATCAGTATTTTTTTCCAAAGGTATGCTAAATTACTTAAAAATGTGTTATTTCTAAACAACTTTCCATACCTTTAAATTACGTAAGATTTGATATATCAGGTACCTTATATCGTACACAAAAGAATATTTTGCACAATTCACATTACCTACATATAATTATTCGTGTCATGCTTCAAATTCAAGAATCTAAGATTGCTTTCTCTTTCTATACAACAAACTTTGAAGTATATTGTGTATCATATTTTCTTACGTATTTGATCACACATTTTTGAATGCTTTCAAGTGGTTAAAAAATTATTGAAAGGTTGAAAAAATTCATGAATCTTCATTGGTTTTTGTTGGATTGAATAAATTGGATTAAAGGTATATCCAAATATATTCATAGTATAATTTCAGCACTAGAGTGTAAAGTTTAATATAGATAAAACTTACGTAACTTACAATATATCTTACCTTTACATAAGATAGAATACATAATCCTACATGAATACCTATAGGATACATACCTACACATGCACCATTTATTATAAAGGAGATCCAGACATGGGTATGTCTAGAGCCTTATGTTGAGTATTATGGTTCGTTTTTGTTATTGTCTTTTTCTTTGTTGAAGAGAAATAGAGTTCGTAAAATGCATGACAGCCCTCCTCTACCCATCATTACATTTACAAGGCATTTTGGCTCTGAAATCTGGGGAAAGTGTTGAGGTCCTTCAGAGACACATTAACTGGTGGAGATACGCAACATTGGGGTTCTTTGGGAATATTTGGGTGGAGGAAAAGCCCTGGTTTCCACACATTAGGTAAAGACATGGGAAGGGCCATATCTAAACACGATCTTCCTTCTCTTCAGGAGTAAATCATTTGTCAAAAGAGTTTCCGCCTCCTCTGCCCTTTCTGTAAAACTCTACTTTTATAATAAAGGAAACACATGAGTTTGATATATCCCTCCTAATATTTACATACATACTAACTTCAAATAGTACACGAATGTTCCGCAAAATCTATCTATTTGTAGTATGGTATACACGGTATGTAAATACTTACCATAATTACCATCCAATCTAGGTACATATATTTTTTGTTTTAAATATTGTATTTAGTATTAGTACTTGATCGTTAATATATCAAATATATTAATAAAGATATTGATTTTGTAATACAAATAATACATATATATTTATATTAAAGTGAAGTACGAGTACGAAGTAGTCGTACATATCAGTACATTAAAGGACCTAATCAAAAGCTGATCAAAATATATTTCACAATAATTACAAATGGTCACTTTAATATTTTATGATGGTCCGATAGTGCTATACATTTCTAAAACCCAATTTGTAATTTATCAATAAAATATAATTTATGAGCCAGTTAGCAGTGTATTGTGATTTAATGATTCGAGATAAAATGACGTAGTATACATACTCTATGTATACTTTGAGATCTATGGGTTGGGTTGCCAATAGGTCAAAGCAAGTCTCATTCACCGTGAGATCCTTTCCATTATTCTGTCGCTTTTTAATACTTTCTATTCGATTGTCACATTCGGAGTGGGAAAAGGGCGATTGCTCATACTCAAGAGCTCTTCGAGAGCCTGAAGTGACGCCTGAGTGAATATAAATCAAGAACCTTTCTTCTGTCTTAAATCCCCTGTCCACCTCGCTAATTTTTCCAACGACGTTACCTGTTTCTGACAATTCTTTTTGAAATGTCATTTTATCCTCTTAATCACCTAAATTCTTATAAATTGGCGCTTTAAAATTTAATTTAAAAAGGGAAGAAATAATATCTGTATAATTGAAAAAACTTTCAAGAGCGAAACGCGCAAAATTGTATAGATTTTTAGAATGATTGATGTGCGAGAATCGATAGTCATGCAAATTAAATGTCAGAGGAGATTTCGGATTTCGTGCGGGGTCTGACTTATTATTTTCTTCCTCACATCTTCCGTGCTTTCACTCTATTCAACTACTACATATTGACTACTTTAATATTGCAATATGAAATTCAAAGCAGAATACAATACATGTATGTAATATATAGTATAAGTATACCGTACTGTACACGAGTATATTATTATTAGTTTCATTTTATCAAATTTAAATATAGATTTGAAAATATCGCTATATTTTATAAGAGATAATTTATTTTACAAGATTTCCACGTAAAGATTTAAAAAAAACTCAAATAAGAAATTATTTCAAGATCTTATTGTAAAGCATGGTTTCATATTTTTTCAATCTGATCTTTTTTCCTAAGGTCAAGGTATACTACCTGTACATATATTCTTTTAATAAACAGAGGATATTAGTGTCTTGTAAATTATAATATACCTGTAAATACATATTTGTACTAAATACTTATCATTTATTGTATACATAATTTAATGTGTGAGTACATTGGGATCTTGGGATTGTAAATATAGGGAGTGTCAGTGAGGGATGAAGTTCAGTGATTTGTGTGTGGCGTGTGCCGGGTCCATTTGAGACCCGGTTCTTTAATTGTATTGTCTGGACATTGTATTTAGTTCAAATGAGACCCTCGGTTTGTCTCTGCCCTCTCATTTTGTCTCTTCCCAAATGATTGGAATTGGAGTTGGACAACCTGGGTATAATACTCAATAGCACGTCCTTCGTTTAACATGCAACGGCGGCGAGAGCCCCATTATCTAAAAGCAAAGACTTTCCCGGATTCCCCTTTAATTGTCCCCCCAAACCCATAAATTATTTTCTATTTAATGTCCCAACCTCCAATTGCTCTTTTGGTTATGCATGCATAGATTCGCTACTTCTAAATTCTAATACTGAATACATACTTTACTACAAATATTTCCTTTATTTTGAAATTGTATTTAATTTTATAATTTTTATCAATCTTTAACGTCCTTCAGTAATATATCTGAATAAAAACCTAAAACTTTATCTTCAATTAAATGTTTTAGACATATGCTCTATTGAATATTTTAAAGATTAGCAACAAACACCGTGAAGGTTTGGTCATTTATTAACATTGACAAAACTTGTGAATAAATAATTGAATAAATAATTGAATAAATAATTATAAATACCGGTCGGAAACAACGAATTTAAGAAGATTTAGTGTGAGAAAATATTTGATAAATACGGGCATGTAGATATAATTCATTGAATAAAATAGTTTGTAACAGCTTAATGAAACCTTTGGAACAAATTTGGGAATAATTGATGAGTGAGGGAGAACACCTGGAAGGAGACCACAATTCCGTGATTCAGTGAAATAATAAGCAGGATCAAAAGATTATACTTTAATTAATCAATGGGAGTGGGAGAGTTTGAGTTGTTCCTTATCTTCCTAATCCTCCTAATCTCCTTAATCGCTCATCTCCCCCAGCTCTTTGTTATTTCTCTAGCCCCGGAGCGACGGAGAGTTGAACAAAATGACTTTCGCTTTCCTAACTTGTTTCCCTAATAATATAACAACCACCCCGAAGGAAATGAAACAACATATTAATACCTACAAGTCCTGGACCATTACAACATCTACACGCCATTTGGTTCACTTGTAAAATATACACATAAGTAATACCAATTGAGTATATTTGTTAATATGAGGAATGGTATGATATGAGCAATAGCAATAGGAAATGTTCAGGGAAAGTTCTGTGAAAAGTGCAAATCCAAAGTGTCGAAACCAGATGGTTCTTGTATGGGAATCATTGACTTGTAATTTTCTTCCTCAGAACCCCTGGGCGAATAAAGGGAGAGTGGGACATTGAGAGTTAATATGCTCAAACACTCTTACTCAAATGAAAGTTCATAAGAGGGACGGAAAGGGAGGAGGAAAATGACGATGAAATAAATGCCCATGTCGACCCTCAGACGGAACTCTAATACTTACTTTTTCCTCTCTTATTGGTTCAATTTGCTCCCTCACCCTCATGGATTAAACCTTGTGGAATAAATCCGGATTTTCTCATATTCTTTTCCTTCAACAACCTGATCCTCTCCCCACAATAAAAACCATTATTTTTCCAGCTTAAATTGAAAAATGAAAGAAACCTAACAAACTATGTATGTATGGTCCATACCTACTATGGTATATTTTATATAGTTCAAATGAAAATAAATATTTGGGAAAAAACTTTGTAAGTCAAAAGTTCAACAACATCTTGAGTATTTTTGAAGGGTTCTAAAGTCATAAAACTCTAAAAAATTTAAATACAATGAAAATGAGTCAGAATTTATAAGAAATATTTGATTTGTCTTTTAGAAATGTATTATACATAATGTATAGGTATACAATACGTTCTTATTTAAAACTAAATTAGGTTTAAGTTACATATATTATAAAAAGCTTACTAACATTAAGTGAGATCAAATCTCATTGTGTAATAATATTTTACATAGTCTCCAACATCTAATCTTTCATTTTCTTCATTGACTGGACATGAGTTTATGGAGTGATTTTTTCATATAATGAATTTTTATGTTGAATGGATTAGGTATTAACGTTTACCAACTCGTTCTTTCCTTTCACTCCCCCTTTATTTTTAAGAGTTGGTATGTGTAAATGGTCGGAGAGCGTTTCAGTCCAATGAGATTAGATACTTCCTTTGATTCAATTTCTACCTCGAGAATTTTTCTCCCCTTCCTTAATTGCATTCTTTTCCGATACAATTTTCATCAATGCATAAAAAGAAATCCCCCCTGTCCATTTACGAATCTCCCCCGTGACTATTGGCTTGTTAAACTAATCGGACACTGCCAATTTGCGTCTGCAGGTTTATACTAGCTTTCTCCGTCTAAATGACCAAAATGAACATTTCTACACAAAATTACCATTGTGCGGATCAGAGTTAGTTAAAGGCATTTTTTCAAGCACTCGAATATATCGAATCTTAATAGTTTTTACCTTCCTTCCAACATTATTGTTAATTTCCTAAAATTCCTAGATGGTGATTTGAAATATGTTCAATTGGTAATAAAAACAAATAGGAATAAAATCTTATACCAAAATTATATATATATATACAAAATTGTATTCCCATTGAACCCATATTACCCACTTATGTATTACATAGGTAATTCATTTTATAAGTACAAGAACCCTTTTAGTAGAGTAGCCAAGTACAATATAATTCAGCATTTAATTAGCCCTGTTGAAAATATTTTTTTTATTAAAAATAACTTTTTAATTTAAAAGTTTCCCTCCTTGTGGGAACCTTATATTCAAATTAAGAGAAGAAAATGGGTAAGAAAAAGAAGGTTGAGGCAAAACATCAATAAAAGAAATGCATGTAACAACTCCCAAGATACATGTCGGAAGGAGGTTGAGAAAAGTGAAATTGAGTGTACTTATTATTGATGAAGTTATATGATCTTATTTTCTCTCAACTTGAACTAGAGTTGTAGGAGCAAGAGCAGCAGAAAGAAGTAATAATGATATAAAAGTGAGTCTCTTTTCACGTAATTTAATACCCCAGACCAGACGCCTTTATTTTGCCCTTAAAATAAACTCAAAAGATTTACCCCGTTTTCATTGTGCCAAATTATATTGTTATGAACATTAGTGCAATTTTGCACTTAGGGAAAACAATTTAATGGAAGAGGTCTTATAAGGCCCACATTTCTATATATCATCCCATTATTACTTATTTATAAGCAGGATGTTGGGAAGAGTTTCGAGTTCAAATTGCTTTCTCGAAATTCTTTTTATTTAATACCTCTTGCAACGGGGAACATGTAGACTTAAATAGATATTTCATAAGGAAAAAAAGACCTTTTGATGTTACAATACTTTATTCTGCCTTTTGTTTTTTTAGCCCAAAAGAAGGAATAAAATAGAAAAAGTTGTAAACAAAAAATCTCATAATCATTATTGCATTAAACTCCTTTAGTGTTGAAATTTAATATTTAGCCAAATTCAAGTTTATTATAAATATTTATATTATTATTACATACAATATTTTGTGTTCTTAAGTAAAAACAAACTTTAAATATGTATTGGAAGATTTGAACATATTACATTAGGAGTGATATATTGGTATTGTAGTTTATTTTCTCTTCTCATTTGCTGAATGACTGAATGAGAAAAGAATTCATAGAGTGTTTTCTCAGTGAATACACCCTGATGTTAAATGAAAAGAAGGTCGTACTCTGACATCGAGACTTCATTCCCACATAGGAAAAATGGAATCTTGGAATTTGGCTCTTTCTCCACTAACATTTATGTAATGTTATAGCTTATGTTTTCTATTTTGTAAGCTATGCAGTATATTTATTCTTTTTAGATCTTTGTATGTATATATTTTATTTAGAAGGTCCTTTCAGAAAAGAAAGTATTACTGGTTGAAGAGATTTATACATTTCCCCCGCTTTTGTATTTGTATTATAAAAGCTCCTTCCCTCTCACTCTCCTTCTGTATTTCACTCCCCCCTCTTTTACCGATAATTGATTTATCCTTCGCCCTCCAATGAGGAACGATGAATGAACTTCTAACTCGGAACTCACATCTATCAAATTACCGCTCCATACCAGAAGTTCCTCTTGAGGAATAAGGCTAACTTTAGTGGCAACCGCAGGGGGAAAGACCCTATATCAACTAATAGGGATCATCACAAGAACCATTCTCACACTCTCTCGCATTCTCCTAGCGTCTGAGACTGATGTGTTTAATAATAGTGAGGAACATATGCAGGAAAATTGAAATGATTCATTTCAATCCTATTGAATCAAGACATTTCCAACTCACTCCCCATGCAAGTGAGTTTTACATCCATACTTCATATCTGCATATCTAAACATGTTATGAAAAGACAAATTAATGTAATTAATATTCATGAAAGAGGAATAACATGGAAAAACCATATGGTGAGCTCTATTGGTAATTCCAATCATTTGCATGAATGAAACCTTCGTTAAAAGCTCATTTTATCAATTGTAAATCTTATGAAGAATTCCATGAAGTTTCAGACACAACTTGGCTCGATATAAATGAAGTTCGTGTATCTAAAATTTGAGAGAATTTGCCACTATTCTCATTCAATTATGCATGTATGAAATTAATTCACAAAGCGTGACTAAATTAGATTTTTACAATAAAAAACATCAATAGGGGTGGGTATATTGAAATTGGATTAAAGAGACCCTTGATTAAAATTGAATCAAAAGGTCTTACAATTTAATTATCTCACCCTCTTCATCATAAAGGACCTTAATATGAGTGTACCAATTTCGCTTTATAAAATCGAAATCATTCAAAGCAAACAGAAATTTTATACATCAAACATCGGCATAGAGTAAAGAAAATTTTAAAGATTGTAAATAAGTAGGTCACAATAAATATTTTTATTATTTATTTGTGGACATATTGCACAACTGCATCAGAAAAATAAAAAGGAATTTATAAATTTTTTATCGAATAAATATGCAAAAAATACACATCGGTTCCTCGACCTCTATGTTTGCAAATAGATAATTCATAAAAGTCGAGAAGCCTTTTCCTTTTGGAAACCCACTATGAGTGGGATTAATAAAAGACGAGGGGAACGTATAAAATAATTTAAGAAAGTGGAGCACCGGTGAGATTGAATGAAAGAGGAATTTGAGCAAGTGGGTCTCTATACCTCTTGGTATTGTAAATAATGGGGTGCGGAAGGAGGGACGTAATAAGTAAATAAAGTATATCCCGGTGAACTGCCAGAAGGTTCATTTTATTGCCTCAAATTTTTCTCACTCTGGGTAAAAAGGGAGAACGTCAACTGGGGCCATTAGACTCAACCCATGTACCCCAATTGCCTTCATCTATATCATTCGAGTAGAGAGAAAAGGGAATAGGGAAAGTGAGCCAAAGGACTCTTTCGTCTAAAACGCCTCCATCCTTGGTAATACATATTTAGAATGTAAAAAAGGAATTTAAAGGGAAACGAAGAGTTTAAGGGACCCAGTGATGAAATTGAGTCTTTAATAATATAAATGTATATTATAAATATATACTCTTTCCATAGCTTATTCCTCAACGAAGAAACTTGGTTGGAACCAGAGACCCAGTGTACTACTAAAGAGAAAGTCGTCAGAGTTGAAGGGCGAGAGTTATGGACAATCTCATAGCCATTACCATTCACCATTTCTCCTCCTTCCAACGGATCCCGTCCAACAGAGCCCTCACAGAGTTTTTAGAAGATATTCAAAATTGGATCCGTTAGAGCCGCTAAGCTCTCAATCACCAATGTATTTTATCTCATCTAGAGTGAAGTATATCCACGAAGGACGGAGAAAGACCGATAAAAATGATTCGATCGTTCCCTGAAATGCCCCGCATAATTGGGAAAACTTTCCACATCGAGTCCTTTAATCTTGTGGGAAGAGTCAGTTCTCCACAGGCTCATTTCTCCCTTGGCACTACCTTCCTTGTCCTAAACTCCCAAATACGACCAGAAATATTGCTAGATAAGCCCAAGTAGGTGAACCACTTGAATGAATACTTTTCCACATTCTTCTTATTCCAAGAATAATGAAGCGGACAGAAGTGGAATTTATCTCATTATTTATTCACTGCTTAAATCCATTATAAACTATTTTATTAAAGATTTATGAGAGAGGAAAACTTTTAACGAGGTGGAATAAAAGTCCAAACTGAATGACTGAGTGAATTACATCGTGTGTGTGTGTGTGTGTATCTTTTTACCTAATATCTTTATTTATAATGATGATATGTATATAATATATAAAATGAAAAATTATAAAAGGGCTTAATAATTATAGTACCTTACAAAAGTTCGAATCAAAAGTGAGCGTGGATTTATGCCGAAGTTTTCAAGAGTTGAATGAATCCCACATGAAATTTATTTGTCCCATGTGTAATAAAATTTTCGACAGTGGTTATTTTCCTCTCTTTGTTGAGTGAAGTAAAGATGGGAAGTTTGAAACATTTCTTTATCAGAATTCTTTGGTCCGAAATCCGGAGCCTTTGAACATCTTTTTGAGAATGTAACTACCCGAATCAATTTACATCCAAGACTTTGTGTCAACTCTCAAGAAATGCGGCTTGGAGTTTCAAGTCCCAAACTGCAATGACACTTTGAACTCTCTTATATATTTATTTCCCTCTTCACTCAAACATTTCCGAGATCAACGAAGAGTTTTATATAAAAAGAGATCAAAAGATGCCAATCCTTTTACCCCCGCTCTTCTAACCCCTATGTTAAGCTCGATATGAAAGGGCCGATTGGATGGTGGACATCATGTCATTTGTAGAAATTGCCAACACTCCAGTCCCCATAAAACGGAAAAGTTTCAACATTAAAAGGAATTAAGACAGATAATAAATGCAGTGTTCGAATATTGAATTAACACATTGGAAGTTTCTTTACTCAAAGTTTCTAAGCTGCATCTCCCCTCTGTTTATCATAATAAATAAAGAGAAATAAACAAAGGACTGGCAGTTGATTTTCTCAAGACTCGGCAGGAGTACGCCGCATAAAATACGTTTGTTTCCTATTAAACCCCATTAATTAATTTCACCCCTTTCCAATTATTGTACAAATAGTCGTAGAAATATCCCGGGGCTGCTTTTAGGTTTAATTAAATAAGTTCAAAAGCAATTATCCGTCGTTCATCAGTCGCCCATATTTATTTGTAATTTACAAAGGGCTGAGCAAACGTGCTTTAAATGTTCACCAACCTCATCGGCACATCCAAAACAATATAAATGTTAATATTGATAAAATGCAATTTGGTAAATTAATAACTTTTTACTTTAGGGGGTCAAACCGCATCAAAGAAAATTAAAGACGGTTTATGATCTACATTTCTCCGCTTTATACATTTAATTCTCTGAATAAATATTCTCGTTAATTAAACCACATAAAATAAATAATAACTAAATATTTTCAATTAAGCTATTTTAGTAATTATTAAATTGGAATTTTGATTACACAAGATACTTTAACGCCATATTAATAAAGGGGATTAAATACAACAATTAAAAGTAACAAATTGATTCCCGAATTCCTGATTAAATAAAAATAACCCTCACGTTCTAAAGTGACTAAACGAGAGGTCGCAATGTAATAAAAGGGTCACTTGAGCAATATTTTATCAGGTCGGGTGGCTGAGGGGTTGCGGGGAGCCGTGGTGCAGTAAACCGGGTTTAATAAAGCTCGATCCTTCCCCATTTGACATTAATTACATTCTCGTCTGATTCGGAATAATTAGTATTAGTGAAAGGAATCTCATCTCCATTCCCACTTTTCACACTCCACCATTCCGTATTCAGCCCTAGACCCTGGCCATTACTCTAGATGGAATAAGGGACCATTTCTAACACTAAACCTATGGTATGTATGCGCATAACTTCCTTTCTTACTTCATGAATTATATTAAAGGTTTCCAGACCAGGGCTGGTCTTTCCCTGGTGGTGATTCAGTAGTGGGAAAAGAGAGCCTTCTGTCTGGAAAGAAAAAATGGGTTGAGTAATTTCCTAATTTTTCACTGGGAACCGTAATGGTATGCAGCTGTACATTTGTGGTCTGCCTCAAGTGGACGGATGAGCCAAAATACACTGTGAGAGAAAAGAGGAACTCGAGGAACTTGTGAGTGAGAGAAAGACTAAATTTTCTCCTTTTGTATTCCTACTTTAAGAACCGGATCTCTTTACTTTCCTCCCATGTCAAACTAAGCCTTTCTTGTCAATTTACTATCAAGTTCACTCCAATTTCCTTCCTTTCAATCAATAAGGAAATTTCAACCAAATGGTTTTTTTTAACTAAAAAGCATTATTATAAAATTGGCCATTATGTAATAATACAGATGGTACAATTAATAATGATTTAGGTACTTTAAAAGGTAGATGATTAAGTGGCTATGCCGTCAAAGGGTAATATTGAGACGTATAAAGAATAGAAAGAAGTTTAATGTGATGCAGGACAAGGGACCTCATTTCATTCCCATTTTCTTCTCGTTGAGATTGCAAAGGGAGAAAAAGCAATCTATTTTCCAGGATTCCAATACCAAGTGATTGTCCGAGTGTTTTCTTCCTATGCCCTATTATCTATTCTATTAGGCAGCGAGGAATCCAAAAGCTCGTAAAACAGAGTAATTAAATGTGGCTTCCTCTCCAGCTCCCACAACCCTCCCTCATGAGCGAAATTTGTCCCACCGCTAATTTATGGATTTCCAAAGGAGAATTTCGCTTCTCACGTTCACTTTTTTCCCGACTCTGCAGATCATCCATCTTAAGAACGAGGAGAATGTGTGGAAACCTCCATACGGCCTGAACCACCCTTTATACCAACGCTTTCTCCCTATCTCTATCCCCTACCTAAGACTTTTCCTCCCAACGACCCAACCGCTCTTTCACCTAAAACCATTAGTAACACACATGAAAGAATTGGAAGAACATCCGGACACCAACAGCTGGATTCTGGGTCAAAGATGATAGTGCGGATGCAATAAGAAAGGGACTGATCAGATTGGTCATATCTCACTTTTTCTTATGAAATTCCTCATTTTTCGCACAAATTCAATAATATCAAAAAGGAAAATGACTTACGTTTGAGTCCTACGCGACTCTTTCCCTTTCATTAAATGTGGAGGATGAGGAATCTAATAATATCAAAGACTAATAGCCGCCAATGAAGCCGCCGGAGGAATCCGATTGAAACATGCCTATAATAATACATTTATTTTCCAGCCAAGAAGACCCGTTGGACCCCGGGGTGGGCCATTTGTAACATTGCTGGAATGGGCCGGGAAGAAGGGTAGAAGAGTGATAGATCAGTTTAGTTCAGCTCAGATCAGATTTATCGGGATCTCCTGATCCAGAAAGAATCTCATATCTATCAACGATAATACCCCTACACGTCTCCGCTACCCCTTTACCAACAATAGCAGAATGATATTGGGTAGACTCGCACGCATACTTTCATATAACTATCCATAATGCAGTGAGTAAAGCCGAGAAGCCGTAACCTCAAACTATAATTTTCTATCTTTTTAGCTTTCTATATTTTCTTATCTGTGGAGATGAGTTAAAATATCTTAGGAATCAAAATGAACACCATCAGAAGGCTCATAGATATAATATTACTTATAGATAGCCAATCTCACGTCATTGGGAACCTTGGGTTTAGAGAGAAAAGACTCTTACGATCCGCAATCCCATGTTACGAGAATGGAATGAGCGGACAATTGTAACATTTTTCGATCCTCCCAACCACACACGTACTTCCACTATACATTTTTTTCAATGGCTCACGTGAAAGAATCGGATATCATATATCTGATATACCCATGCCATTTCCAGACCGCAAAAACCTTCTATTGATTCCGTGTTGGGCGAAATTTCTTTTTTCTCGCTAACAGCACAAGACCTCGAAAAATAGCGTCAAGAATTGAAGGATTGAAAACAAGAAAATGTCATTAAAGAATAAAATCAAAAATTGTAAAGGTATTCCATATCTTGGAACACATTGCAGTTGAGCCATTTAAAGTACAAGCAGTTATTATTTGATCCATTGAACAATATTATATGTTTTGTTCCAAAGGGGAGGTTTCGTGTTTGCAAGTGCACAATCTGCCTTCCCTCGCATGTTCAATGACCATTTCAAGTTCCCGACAAATGCTTTCCGGGAAGATAGGATTGTGCATAGGATTGGATTGGAGTAATAGAGAGGAAAATGGACAGATCTAGAACTTTTCCGGAGGGGCTTCTCTTCCCATATACTCGGATCCTGCCGCATCCTCAGTTAATTTCCATATGTATGCCCTCAAGGGCGGCCTGTTCCTCCTTCCTACACTCAACGAAGTATTGACAGATGGGGACGTCAGGGGATGAGCATTTGGGATGGCGAAACCACTGGGTTATTCAATACCTCTGGGCGACTTCAACTTCAAATCCGTTTAGAGGAGAAGTAGATTCGGAGATCCAAATTTCTCTTCACTTAACTCCTTGTTCCCTCCAATATATTCTCAAAGAATCTAACGGAGGCCGAGAGATCGTTTGGGAGCTTCCACCGATCCCTGAGATATTTTCTAACCTGAGACATGATTATGGAGATTGCTTCCGAACATCCTCCATCTACTCCTGCATAAATATAAATCCATTTCGAGTAGGGTCCTTAGAGAGATTCTTTCCTCCCAAAACCATGCAAAATTCTATAGTCTTCCCAATACTTATAAATAAATTGAATTTTATTGATCTTGACTATTATTTATAGTTAACTATAGATTATGTAATATTAATTTTATAATTGGTTAAAAAAGTGATTCTTTTAAACTAATTAATTTATAAACATTTCAATTTGTTTTACATATCCTACATATTAATCGATTTACATAATACACCATTTGTATTTGAAAAAGTAGAATTATTAAATGGTGGATGTAAATTAAACTTTTGTGATTCGTGTGCATTATATTTATGTAATATAATAAATGAGTTCTCTATTTAAATTCAAATGTTTAGACATGTCCTATATGTATGGTATACTATAGATATTCACCAATTTCTCAAATAGTTGGATAAAGTGGCGATCAAGGTAGAAGAAATACAAAGAATGTGGAAAAAACAAAACGAATGTAGTTGTATTGCATAAATACTTAGCTGTTTATATTGTATTTTATAGGAACCCACGATATTTTAAATCTTTTGAAAGAAACAAAGTTTGATATGAGAAAAAGGTTGAAAGTTCTGGTTCGTATCACGGATTTCCTCTCGGCTCAATTCTTCCTGATGGAATCTAATTGGAAGTATCGATCCATCAATAAATCAAGAGATGTTGACCTTTGAGCTCCATTCCACATAAATTAAAATGAAATGGAAGATCAAAGTTTCATTCAAATGAGACGCTGGAAATTTATTTATAAAAGTAGCCTTTGTAGTTTCAATCTCTATCTTAAACTTTATTGGCTCAAATTTCTAATTTCGGCTAATATTCAACTCGCCCACCCACAAGTCACTCGAAACTTGAAACTATTTGAGCAATGTAAGATTCAAATTAAATGTCATAAATTCCTTTAAATCAAAGGAAAAGTTTAAAATGGGAAAAAATAAATAAAGGATGGAATTTGAAAGAAAAACAAATACAATCTGCCCTCAACTTTCATTTCATCTCTTTTGACCGATTGAAAATGAAATGAAAATTAACCTACTTGACCATTTCCGTTCTCCTTATATCTCCTTAAGTGGGCTTTGTAAATTCGAGCGGGAGTGAGGATGAGCATGTGAAGTCGAGTAATGGAAGAATGTGAAAGTAGAAAGAGAACAAATGGGAAAACTTTCCTTTCATTTCAATTCAATAGAATGCGGAATGGAGAAAGTGGGCTAGGGAGCCTTAACGCAAACAAGGTTGGACTCTTGGACTTGTGAAAAATGAAATATCGGGCTTTTTTCCCGTACTACAATGCAGATTCAGAATCCGAGTTCCAATATCCTCAAAGCAATTGAGGACGTTCGACATAACTTTATAGTTTATGATCCTACATTTTTCCTTTTCCTTATTCATTTCCTTCTGCTCTCCCGTAGCTTCATCCACGTATCAACTTACAATTTAACAAATTCCTTTATTATTTAATAAAAATCATCTAACGCTCACATATCAAATAAATTTATCTTGACATCATGTCAGATATTATGCATATTGCACGACCTATCAAGATGTTTTTTTTCAAACACAAAGATGAGTCGTTCGTATTCCATACATTACTCTATATACGAGTGTATACGAGTACATAGTATGTATGGATTGTATGATGCTATAAGGGTCTTTTTTAGTGTAGTTGATAATAAAGAATGGAAAAATGTGCCTTGTGAAGAATGATGGGAGTTGGAATCTCGTTTTTATTGATTCGACCCTATCGACGGGTGGGGAAGGAGATCAGAGAGACTTAAGGAGCTCGAGGAGACGTGGGCCTTCTTAGGATCGGACAGCGTAAATTCCCTTCTTACTTTCCCTCCACTCTCGTGAATAATATCCTGCTGGAAAATAAATTGAGGGACCTCGGACATTCTTTGTCTCATCGAGCTCCCCATTGACTTGACACTCTCACTGCGAAATAGATCACCCCGCTGCATGCTAAGTCAATTTCAAACCCATTTGCCTCTATTACTCTTCCTATGAACGACTCTCTCGCCGGATCAAATACTGATACATTCTATCCAATAACAAAGTGTCTTTAAAGTCTCCATACTCTATACCTATTCTTTTTTACCATATATATGGTATGTGTAAACAAAAGATAGACAAAATAGCCATATACTATATATGTTATCTTGTACATCCCTCAATCACATTCGTCTTTTCTCTATCTTGTGCTCGTTCAAATGAATTGACAGAACAAACGTATCTTTTCTATCCTAAAGTCTGGAGGTTTTTACTGACGCTCATTTTTGGACCGAGTGGATTAATTTTATTCCTCGACCTTCCTCATTCCCTCTTCCTGCACAACGAGAAATTTTGGGGGAGCATTGTAAGTGAGGGAATTTTATTTTCCCAAGGGGTTCAATACTCATTGTGCATCGTTGAATGCGGAATGGGAGAATTCCCCTTTTGGGTGTCCCCGACCGGCTTTCTGATTCACGAACCCTCATATAATATAAATCCATGTGATGGCCAAGCACTTGTACTTATGCACACAACCACATTTTACTCAAGAAGAGAATGAGGGAGAAAGTGGTAAAAGGAACGGCGGAAATGGGGAAAGACCCTTTGCCAAAAATCAAATTTCAATAGTTGATACAAACAGGGTGTACAAATGATGCACATTTGTGTAGGACCACACATCCTATCCAAAGTACACATCACCGAACATATTTCTGTTTACTTTACATGATGAGTTTTGAGAGTTGAGGAAGTGTTGAGTATTTGCGTCAGGTTCAGTTTCCAGATTTGCCTTGTGCAAACGAGGACTTGGAAGGAAACTAATCTTTACACCATGCGAAGTTTCCAAATCCACAAATTCCCAACTCATGTTCGCATTAAAGCATATGTATAAAATATATTTATGAAAGAAGACTCGTTATGTCCTTCGAACGTGAGAATTGCAAATAAATAAATTTGTCCCAAAAAGTTTTGAAATTATATACCATACCATATTATACATACTTACATATATTATGTTGGTATAACATGCCTACATACTATATTACATATAACATTTACAAGTATACAATAATGTATTTTGCTATGTATTTTGTGTAAGCATAAAATTACATAATATACCAATGTAATATGTACATTCTGCATGTAAAATTCTTCCTTTATTGCAATCTAGCATACTAGAATATTATTATTATTATGCATGTATATTACTCATAATGGCGTGTAAATTGGCCTTTCAAAATAATATTTCCAAATTTATAACGCAATATGATATTAGTATTTAGTATGATGCAGTATGTACTTGCGATATTGTAAGTGAACTTTTTTAAATACGGAGGGTTGAGATTTAAAAATTCAGTGTAGCATGATTCAGATAGTGGAGCGAAAGGGGAATGTTTGTATTTAATGCACTCGTTCCGCAACAAAAGATGCAATATGCACTTACCATATAAATACTACAAAGTGCATTTTCTGTTATCTTACCACCCGATACGTAGTTATGTATGGTGTAAATATGTATACTGCACACCTACCTAGATTATTACGTAGTTATTTTACTATATAAAACTTGAAATTTCACTTCCAGACTTTGAAATTCATGTATGGGAAAGTCATACCTTTCCCCCATTCAAGCGAAGGTTGGAAGGGACGAGGGAGGAGAAAAGGGAAAAGGCGTGAGATGTTTTTTAACTCCATGTAAAAAGATTCGATCTCCTCTCACTAAGCTCGTTATTCTTACGTCCCTCTCACTCATCATGTAAAGTGAGTATGGAACATTAGTGATGTGATATTATACGACATGGAGGACCCTCCATTTTTCTTCAAATAATTTTAAATTATTAATATAATATACCTGTTTAAGACTACCATATATAATATATTTACATTTTAGTACATATAGGGTAAGTAGTACGTATTGTATTGCATTAGATATTTGGTCCTTATTCATTTGCAGACATACATATTTTGTATGAATAGAATGGGGAATTTTGTTTTTATAGACAAACATACCAATTATGGTATTAACAAAAAAGAAAAAATATTAACCATAAATATAACTTCCATTGAGTGAAATGGAAAACGTCATTATCAACCCGGGGAACTCATAATCCTGGAGGAGAAATAATAGAAAAAGAGTCTTTGGTCGCTAAATACCCTTTAGCCCTCGTATTTAGAGAAGTGTTTTTGTAGGAAGGAAAATCCTCAAAGCTAGTCCATATCTTTTCCTTGGGTCCACTCAAGGGTAGGGAAAAGACAATTCATCATGGAGAGGACAAAGGAGGTCATTTAATATTTTACGTCCTTTGTTCGACGTCTCCTCCACTTACTTCTCTCATAAGTTTCTTCGATTTATTTAATTTCCCATCCATCAAAGTGGAGACCCATGTATGAAATCAAAGGAAAAGCCCCTTGACCAAAAGAATATGCGGAAAAAAATATTTTCCCGAGTGGAAAAAAGAATTCAAACTCGGGTAACATTCCCTCTCGCCTATTCCCACCTTTATTCCCTCACTCCGTGTCAATCAGTTGGCGGGAAGATAAAACTTGAAAGGAGCTGCATTTTCATTTCAGGGTGAAAATTGAAACGTCGCAGTAGGAAAATGACAATTTTTTAGATTAACGTGCAGAAGATCATTCGGTGCGGAATTGACCTGTCCAGAGGGCAAAAGAGATTCTGTCAACCTACTTTCAATGTTATACAATGTTATACAATACGGGTCAGTGTGGGAAGTGAAAAGTCAACATTCACCTTCTTACAACGGATATATCGACTTTTCGATTGGTTGACTATGACGGATATTGAACCGTTTTTACTTTTGACAATTAAATATATTACTATTTGATTTCAAACTTTTTTGTACCATTTCATACTTTTGACCCAACTTAATGAATTGTTGCGAATTAATAAAAAAAAGTTTGGGCTTAATTAAATAAAAATTTAATAAGTCCGTGTTTCATTTTGACATTAACAGGATCGAAAGAAACTGGGGACTAACAATAATAAATGAACTTCTCACACGCTGTTGCTAAAATCCTTTCACATACACCGTTTTTTTCCCTTTTCACTTCCGAGCATCGAATTAGGATCTGGTGAGTCGAACGTGGATGGATTCGATGACACGACGGGTGAGACAATTGGATCCCCGTGCTAATGGCTAATAGGATGAGAAGGGTGAAAGTGAAATGCCAACGGCACTCAATTACTCTCACTAACTTTCTTCCTCAACTTAATTTACACTAACTCCCTCCTGGACCTGTTAATTCCCAATCTGGCGATATATGCCCAACTTTTTCACTTCGAGTCCCATCAATTAATGCAAATTTATCCATGCTGAAATTGTTAGCGGAAACATGCAATTACCAGGCTCCCTTCTATCTCCCATCATTTACCCGGTCTAGTCAACATTTATCTTTCATAAAATCTCAATTTTAGGGAAGAGGGGTTCTCTTATTAATAGCATTAATAGGTAATTTCCTTTTCTCTGCCATTTAATTCCTTTCTTATTCATAGGAAATTATCTCAAATAATGTTATAAGACTTTGTTTTTAATTGAGTTTTATTGAATTTGAGTCGACTATAAGAGAGCCCAAGACCTATTAAGACCCATAATAAATTAAATAAGAAGTTGAATTAAGTTGAATTAATTAAGGTTGAAGTTGAAACGCATTTGGTGAAAAAAGTTTTACTGTTATTGTATCCGCAAGTAATCGAAATATGCTTCAAGCTTGTCAATACAATATACTTACTTATACAGAATACAGTAGGTATGTCTGTAGCAAAAAGTTAAATTTCATTGTAACATTTAGGAATTGGCGAGAATTGGAAAGTTTAAAGAAAAGTAAGGATTCAAAGAGGTTTAATGACTTTCCTCGGCTGAGCTTGATATGCCATTCCTTATCTCATTGTTAGAATTTGAAGAAAGTGGGATTGAGAATTTCCAAGTTGCTCGTTCTTTGCATCCTCCTTCGATTCAAAATCGAGATGGTTGAGGAATGAACCACAGCTCTGTGCAGAGAGCGAAAGTATTCCAACCTCCTTTTAAACTCGGAGTGTTATGGGAGAAGAAAGGGTTTTGAAGATGCGGTTCGTTGAGAATATCTTCCAAAAGACCCCCTAATACAAAAGGAGCTGAAGAAGAATTAAACTTCCTAACTTGGACTCATACAGACCTATGATATAACTGATATATCAACACTGATTTCTTTGTTCATTCGCTCGAGTGTCTAGACCAAGGAATAATAAGTTTAGAAGGTCTAACGATGTAATAAAATACCGAATAGACCTTAATACATTTAGGTAATATGTATTCACATTTGGTGTATACTAGTTGGAAGTTGAGGGAAATATATTTTCTTTTCTGTAGTATGCGAAGACATAACCTCAGGTTTTGTGGAATTCCCGTCGTTGGGAACTTGGTAAGATGCGGGGAATACATAGAAAAACGTGGAGGTGAAGTTGGGGGAACTCTTTCCTATTTACACATCTTTGGGATGCAAGAAAACTTTTCCCTCTACTTTCTTTCCGAGTCCTTCGTACAATTTCCCTTTAATTCCGGGTATTCGGGCGAACTACCATGTTGACTCCGCGTTCTCTACATGGATTGTAAACAGGAGTGCTCGCCATTTAAATTTATTCACTCAGGAGAGGGAAGAAGGTGAGGTTGAAACCATTTAATTTAATGTCCCATTCTCTCCCTTATCAAACGATCTACCCAAGGTGCCCTTCTCATGCGAGAAAAACTCCAAACTCCCTCCGTGGTGATGAAAAGATGAAAATGCCTTCTTTTAAAATTCCCTTTCTTTTCCTTCTCACTATTGTCCTATTTCTTATAAGTTATTCTTCACTTTGGTTCTCCCGTCTACAATGTATACTTGGTCTCACCCACAACTTATTCCTACACAGTTTTTTGAGAGGTTTAAAACAATTTGCCTCAACTCGAAATGCTTGTTTAAGAAGAGAATTCAAAGATTAAAATTGTGAAGGAGCTAGAGATACATATTATAAGCAGCAGGACTTCAAAGTAGTGCGGTTGAATTCTTTAAATGAGTGCATATACTATATAGGATTCAAACAACGCCAAAACTCTAGCAGAGGTTCATTAAATATTACTCACTCATCATTTCCTTCCTCGTTTGGACAATAGTAAAATTGTCTTCCACAAGTAGAAACTTTTCATTATTACTCTTAGAATCGGATTAGAATTTTAACTTTTCACTTCTTCACCAACGACGATGGTTCTATTAGTGCCTATGCCTTATTTATCCCTCAGTAGAAGTAAATAACAGTATAAATACAATCGTAGCTCTTTCTATTACTCAAAGGACTCCAGGGGGAGGTTAAAAGAGTTTTGGGACTGTTTATGTCTCTCGGCTCGACACTGCTCTGCGGTTTCAATAGATATACTCAAACTACAGATATCAGATACAAAAGATATCAAATACTAGGATTTATAATATGTATCATACACACCTATACAAGTAAGTACTATGTAGTTAGTTGTAATATAATAACAAAGTTAGCGTAAGATATAAGAATTGGTATATTTAATCTAAAAGGTAGTCCATGGGCTGGCGGGGCTGATAAGCTCTGCTCTTCGCTCCACCCTTAATTTAAAAGGCTCACTCATTGAGAAGAGCAAACAAAAGGGGGCTTAATTGCCCCTCAGAACTCTTCCGTTCTCGCACCTGAACTTAGTCAAACTGAACTAATGAATGTTATAAAAGCTCTTCAGAGACCAAGGGAAACTTATAATTCTTCATTAAACTGTCACTTCATTTGGAACCAAAGCTTCTTCTTGAGTGAGCTATACAGATACTTATTGAACATGGAGGAACCATCGGACCATTAGACCCACAGACACCGAATTCTTCGAATCGACACTTGGGATGGCTAATAGGAAAAGTTAATCTATATAATTTCCAAGATGTTTGTCCTCCTTCAAAGGACCCTTTTCCATTTCCCCCTCTTCGCCTACACTTACGCTCGACGGCCATCATAATATGCAAATATGCGTGTTTTCCATAGCGGAGCAGAGTTTTTAAAACTTGGGGTGGAGTGAAGGGATTCCCAAATTCCAGACGGCGGAACCCCAAAAAATCTTTCCGCTACTCTTTTCAATGGGATCAGAAGCCTCGACACGATTTCGCACTAATGGAGAGAATAAAAGGAGTCAAAATTCCGCCCTTGTCATCATTGAAATCCTCTCCTATTATTTCATCTTCATTCGTCCTCACTCACAGAATTATTCAATTGAAAACTTAACTTTTCTTTGGAAAGTCAATTGTTTAAAAACGCCTGATATTAAATATACTTTGGGCGTATATAAATCTGAGTTTTTAAATCCATATATCATTATTCAGATTAGTAATAAAAATGTATATTAAAAGTAAACAAATTTTATAATATGTATATATTGTACATAATATTACTCTAGTAGGTATGCACATTTTTTCAGGGAGTAGAAAGGGGTTATAATATTTTATATAGGATCAATAGAAAAAATATAACTATAATATGTTATGTATATCAGTATGACTTCACATAGTATTTGTAGTATGGAAGATAGTAGAGCTTAAATTATGGGAAATGTGACAGAGTGAAAGTCTCATTTTTTCCATAATATGCATGGGTGATTGTGTTGATGTTTTTCAAAGTTTTTTCCACATATCTTAAAAAACAGAAAGTTTTTTGACGATATCTTGTATATTTAGCATCATTAAAGTATTACACATATTATGTAGTATAAGATTTACAAGATTATTTTTTAAATCTCTAATAAAATTTTTTAAAATAATACTCTAAATTGCTTTATTATTACCGATAAATAAAACGTAAAGAAAAGAAACGTTAATTGATTCTAATTTTTTCACCGTAATACGCACATAAAGAATCACAAGGTGAAAATGATGCTACTTTTTATGATGAATTGGAAATGTACAGATATCCTAGATATAACAAAAGTATTGTGTAAAGTTAAATAATTTTCTATCTTTTTTAGTGCTTGGCAAAAATAAAAATTGATTGTGAGGTTCGGCATCGACTATCAAGATGTTGTGTCTACCGAACTCACACACACACACACCTCCCTTATATTTTATGCATCAACGGTTCAGTGTTTCATTCACGGTAGAATAAATAAAGAAGGTCACCGCCGATTGGGAATACATTAGAAATGAGGTTAGTGCAGCGTTGAGGAATTGTGGAAACTTTCTTCCAGCTGCACCTAAGCAATTCTATCTAATCCATCGTCCTCCTAATAAGGAAGGAAAAGCTGAAATATCCCTTTGAAATACGGGCCTTGTGAGTTCGCTCCGCCCTGTCAGATTCTAATAGGTTTAAATTCCAATATTGAGCCTAAAATTGTGAGAGAGATAAAAATAAGGTTACGTCAATGTCAGGCCATGTCACGTTGTCGACCGACACATGAGGTTTGGAGTTGCGAGCCTTTTGGTTGCCCTGTGGTTTCTCTAGGGATTCCCCAACCCAATCCGCCGCCCTCGAAAATCAAATCGAGTCGGGATAAGAGGAGTATGAGAGAGAACTCCTCGGCTTCCACTTTTATGTGTTGAAATAAATGGCGAGAAGTTGGGCATGAAATAAAAGTGAAGCGCCGACAACCCGTCAGCCTATGGAGATCCAAGAAGGGAATTAAATAGGGGCAGAATCTGTCTTCTTTGACTCACATCTTTGAAGCAACATTTCTAAATTAGCTCTTCAGGCTCCCCTTACTCATGGGAAATGGATTAGGGTTCTGTAATCAAGATTGATTTTCTTTCATTAAATTAAACTTATTAGCCTTCTGTTTCGGCCTCTTATGAATTGAACATAAGAAATCTTGTGGAATTACTCTTTATTCCATTATTAAAATGAGGAATCTTGAGATTTCGCATTAAGATTGTTTACTCTGTTGTTTATTATTCTTACTAAAACATCTTTTGATCTTTTGAAATTGTGACTCAATTAATTTCAATAGTATTGCAATTCGCAATGACTGTACTATGCTATTTCACTCATTTTAATTTGTTAAAATTACACTGTATTTTATATTTTAGTATGGTGTAATCATAAATAAATCAAGGTATTTTTGTCCCATGAAAAAATGGAAAATGAATATTTAACATCAAAATTTAATGTTGAATAAGAACATTAAATTATTATCTATCCTTTGTGATTTTTCTTTATTAACTCCAAAGCTGCGACGCAAAAAGAAGAATTCGTCTTGAAGAAACCCCAAAGACTTTTTAATTACAGACATCGCAAAATAACTCTCTGTGATAGCAGATGAGATGACACAGATGAATTTTTCGATTTCTCTCCAAAACTTTTCTCATGAACTTTTGAGAATCTTTCGACTCATTTCTCAAAAGAGATGTCAGGTTTGATTCATCTCTTACGCATATTAACCATCAAAGAGCTGAAATGATAGATAGATTCCCCAATTCCCCATTATACCCATCCAATTCCATCCAAGAAAAAGCCGCGGGTTTAAATAATTCCCAATTCATAATTAGTTCAATCAAGTATAAACCCAAGATTTCACTTCATTTAAAACTTTTCTCATTACCAATGAAGGTCAGAGAATGAGTAAAAGGCCCCAAAATCAAATTTCTTATAAAACAATTAATATGATACTGATATATTATCAGTATGGTCGTTATTATGTTCCAAGACGGAAATGGTCGATTTGAGATTTTATCTATTTAATTAATACGACTCTCGTGAATAATAAGGCAATTCCGAAAATTGTTCTATGCATAATTGCTCACTTGATAAGTCCTTAATGTTGAGACTCTGGTAAAATCAATGGTAAGCAAAGGCCATTATTCCTTTATGAAACGAGCAACTTATGTGTAAGATATTTAAGAACCAAGCATAATTAATAAAATATAAATGTACAATACTTAAGTATGTTATCTTGATAAAGAACCTTCATAGTCAGTTGTAAAATGTAAAATGACCTATTTCACTAGTTATCTAAAGAAAATCTACTAAAATCTATAAATAGATATTATTTACAGCCCAACAGTCAATATAGGAAAATTATAAACACTAATGTAGTCAGTGAGCGGTGCAATGGTGGGAAATTTAAATTCCCACTGAACTCAATTGAACTCTACAGTTCAAATTAAAATTTTGTGCAAATCCTCGGGTCGTCAGATGTGGTTAAGCAAATTTAGAGGCAGGGCTGAGATGTGAAATCTCATTACTTCCATTCAATGGTGAAAACAAAGACGATTTAAATCCAATATAATTCCATTAGCAAGATATATCTATCCCCAATCTCAATGAAATCTCTGGATGAGACTTGGAAATTAACTATGTTATAATCTTATATAATATAATAAATACACACATTCGAGTGGTACAACTCCTTTGCCATTCGCTCTTAATTTATCTCCAAACATTAGTCGAATAGTTTAAACAAAGGAAGAGCAAATAAAGTGAAATGAAACATTCCAGATATCATCAGATTCATTCAAAAACTTGTGATTAGTCATGTCGCTATTGTTCTTGAACTTGCCATAGATTAGACAGGTAATCAGGAAAAATACACATAGTTGTTTGCACATTTGCACATTTAAAATACATTATACTTATTACGTACTTATTTATAAGGATTAATACTATTATTTTACAATTTGTTAAATACATACGTATTACTTAAATATGTACGAGTATGCAAGTATTGTATGTAATATAGGAAATGAAAACTCGTTTGATTTGAGAGTAAATGGATGTAGGAGAAATATTGAGTGAGTTGGGTAATCTACCACAAGGGGATCATGTAAAAGGATGAAGAACGAATCCCATAAACCTCCACATCCGACCTCCTTATCATCATCGGATTAAACTTTAATTAAAATGATTACGAACTCTCTTTCACCCTAAATAATCTTTTGGAATGAGGAAACCCGAATTAAATAAAGCAACAAAATATACATAATTTACTACTGTGCATTACATAATATTTATTTTATATATAAAAAATATAATTCTTAATATTTATTGACATACAAATTACCTAAACATACCGTATACCGTACGTACCGATACATACTGTATATACATCCGGTATTACACAAGTATTTCAAAAAATCTAACAGTGCCTACCTTATTGTACCCAAATTAATATTACCGTATGGAATAAGATAAGCTCTCTTTTTTATCCTAGAGTACTAATCTTTTCCCATATTATGATTGATTATACAATTTTATTATACAGGCAGTGAAGGCATTAAAATCAGGTTAAAGAAATCACTCCTCACATCCACTTCAGCTTATGAGATCCCCATAACCATAATCAGAATCAGAATTCAAAAACTCCTTTACAAATTCGGGAACTTTGAGTCGATGGTGAACGTTGAATGTAAATTTGACTCTACACGTGGAGACATCGATTGATGAAAGAAAACTACGAAATGACTTCGGATGAACATTGGGAATATGAGAATGAGGGAATTTGAAGTGTTGGATGTGTCAAATGGCTCGTTATGATTTTTATGATTGGAGAGATGCGTCTTTGAGAGAATAAAAATGTATCTTACCGAGACATTGTGAGGAGAGGAGGAGCGTGAGGAGGATGGCGAGAGCTGATGTGAACCTTGATTTTCTCCTCATTGTGCTCGAGGAATCCACCGCGTAGTGGAAGATGGCCGATAATCCCATAAGACAAAATAGCATCGGAGATCTTCCCTCCTGCAGGAGGGACGAGGCAATAAAGAAGTTTCTTCCCTCAATAACAATACGTTAAATGAGCGGACGAGGAGCAGAGAGATATCTCAACAGGCCAAGTGTGAGCCTCGGCAGGGTCACGGCGGGTATTATGAGCGGAAGTCACGGGTGGGTCCGAGTGCACTTCAGAAAAGTCACTATCTATTTCATAAATATAAACTACAGTTTTTCACATGCTGGCTCTTATCTCTACTTTTATGTAAGTATTATCTTTATATAAAGTATATAATCCTTGTACAGAATAGGAATTGTTTCCAAAAAGCTAAAATTGTTAAATTTTATTATAATTTAATCGTGTTGAATAGTTAATAAAAATATTCATTTAGAATTTTTGAGCTTGATAGATATTTACAAAATTGGCATTTCACTTTTTACAATTCTTGACTTTGAAAAAGGTAAAAGTACAGTGAGAACGAATGCGATTTTGTATGAATGAGGGTAATTTTCTAAAGGGAAGGCCATGAGAAGATCTCGCAGGTGCGATTAATTGGAAAGAGAAATGCGTATAAGAAACTTCTTCTCCATCAATCCTTAATCGCAGAGTTAGAGAAGTTGTGAAAGGAGAGAAAGAGGATTTCGGGATTTCTTCAACTTCCAATCTTAATTTATTATAGGGTGTAATCTCCTGATGGACCCAGAGGTTTTTTCCTTTCTTTTGGAACCCTCAAGGTGCTTATTAGTATGGGCTCCCTATCACTCTCCCAAATCACTCACAATTATTTTTCCTCACTCCTTCTACGCACACAACACGCTCTTTGTCTTTCTCTCCCAAATCCAGAGAAAGAGTTGGGGAGTAATAAGTAGGTGCATGTATGTAGGAGAGTGATTAACCCTCCGAGGTTCCCATGTTTACTTTTTCCTGGATGGAGGATTGATGAGGAACCTCTGCTTGGTTTATTGCTCCTTTTATGATTATGGTCACCCACTCGATTAATCTGCGCTCCTTATACAACTCTAACTACCCCATATAGCCCTTTAACCATTCCTTTACCATCTCCGAGTTTAGTAAAGAGAAAAAGAGGGAAATAACTGAAATAAGGTTTTCCTTAGGGGACGCCGTGAGTCAATTCACCACAGCCAAGTGGGTGTGAGGTGAGTCTCCAATGCAATTTACTTTATACATACTACTATGTTATATACACACATGCCTCGAGTCGATGTGCTCCAGACTTATTATACAGCAACAGACGCAAGAGACCTAGCAGTAGAGGATTTGGGGGAAAGGTCCGCAGAATTCGAGACAAGACGTCTGGTAGTTGTATGAATGCCTTGTTATATGGAAAGAGTACATACTTTGATTATTTCCCCACTCCGAAATACTCCGAACAGGAGGAGGAGGAGTTCCGTTCAAATTCCAATTTCTACTGTGTCAAACTTTGAGTAATAAGTGGGAGAGGTTTGTATTTTCCCATTCGGGCTAGGATAAGAAGGTAGATGAAGTAAATCCGCGTTTTCACGTATAATATTTCTCTCTGGCGCCAGGAAGTCCATTAAGAAAGAAAACTTCACTCAGTTTTTACCCTCCCGTTTCCCTAGTTAAATAATCATAGAGGATTTAATATGCGAGAAATCTTTGTGCTGACCTTAATGGTTATCTCCACCCGAGTTAATGAATGCGGAAAGGAGAAAATGATGAAAGGGAATTCGGTGGGAAAAAAGTTTTTTCCTTCCTCTGTATCTTTCTCCTTGTTTTCTTCTCTTCAACTCGAACCGGGAATGTTGAACCGAGAAGGTTGGGCTTAGTCCATTTCGTCACTCTTAAGCCGCCCAGAAAGGCGATCCTGAAAAAGGAAAAAGTATTAAAAACAAGGTTTTCAAAATTACACACTCGACATTAGAACCTTAAAGGTTAAGGGAAGGGAGAGATTCGTATCTTGAAGAGCAGAGAATGAAAACAGGCAAGTCGAGCTAGGGAATTTTCTGAAGGAGCCTTTTAAGGAGACTTGAGACGTATAAGCCGACGTGAGGAGAAAGGAAGGATCAATTGGAAAAAGGAAAAGATCGACTTTGAGTCCCTCGCACACAGTGTTCTTTTAAGGTAAGAACTTGAAGCCTCCTCCGTAAACTCAAATAAACTTTCTCTGGGTGTAGAAGAACTTGTATTTGTATATCTTTTTAAAAGTTTAAATCTATGTTCAATGCCTTTTGAAGGTAAAATTCTTCAACCGAATGCCAATTCTATGCATTAGTATAAGTAAACAGAATTCGAATAAATAAATATATAATATAATAGATATAAGTATTTATAATATTCCTCAATAAATATATTATTATATTCATTTGTATATCAGTTTAAAATATATGTTTAGCTATATTAACCATGTAAGTTGCAAATATCACTGAATTCTATACTATTAGGTAATATGCATCAATCCTATTTACTCCAGTATGATCCTCATGTGGGCAATGTGGGGATCGGGGCGGGTATATTATAAAAGCATAGAAAAACTTTGTGAATCCGAAGATAAAGTTATGAGTGGATACAAGGAATAGTTTAGAGATAGTAAGAGCTCTCTTGAGGAAACAGATGCAGAACTGGAGAAATGGATGGCATAAATAATTTTCTCGTCTCTCTTCACTCATTCATCCATATGAAATAACGACAGCAACGCACCTAGCCCCAGTTCCCTCTCCTGATCGAGAGCATTTTCACGTTCCCTGCCAATTCCTTTATTCCGCTCCACCGGGTAAAATACACAAAGAGAAAGACGCCAAGTCCTTATATATTTCTTTGCCAATCCTTCCACGGAGTGCCGATCCGAATGACATAATTAAATTTGGTTTTGCACCCAACCAATTTGCGACAGACGGGCCTGGTTGAGGAAGAAGAAGTGGATTTCGAATACAAATACTTTTCCCAATTCTTGCCCCACTCTATTTTCAGTTCTATTCAATTTCCACGGGCTTATTGATTCAAAGATTCAATTGTCAGGTTAAATTAACTGAACAGAAACTTTGAAGCAGACCTTAAATAACATCATGTATAGCAATCATGGAATTATCTGTATATCATAAAATTAAAATTATTATCAAAGGATATAAATTAGTGATGGAACTCCATATAGGATAAAAAACTGTAAACCTAGTAAACTAATTTATTGTGTCTTTAATATTATGGTTTTTTAAATATTGTCGTTCTTTTAAATTTGGAGGATGATTTAAGGCTTAGTCTGAGGACACAGGTTTCAACTGGTAGGAGAAAGAGGAGGATGGATGTTGGGAATTTATCTTTCACCCGATGACACTCCTATTAGACTCCCTCTCAGCTTACGGGGAAGAGGGCAAAGCCACAAATAAAAACCGGGTAGGGAAAGAGGGCAATATAACATAACAGTTCTGGCAGGAGCATGTAATAAGTGATTGTTCTTTCCCGTTGAGAAACTCCCGGCTCAGAGGCATGGACCATAGAACACGTACAGGCGGGGAAGAAATATTCTTCCCCGTTTAGGACCGGATAGTGACTAATTTTTCAATATGAAGAGTTGGAAAAGGGAAACATTCGTCAAGGCCAGCATTTCCTTTGGCCCAAGACGTTGTGCTCATGATAATCAAGACAACCTCCATGTAAGACTCTTTGTACAAAATGAATGTTTATTGTTATATTGGTGATCTTTTCTCTTTTCCTTCCTTATTTCCGTTTGCTTTGGTGTTCCTAATTTTCATTTCCAGCTTGATAGAAACTCTTTTGTAGATAATAATATTAGATGTAGTTATTAAATGGTTAATAAATGGTTTGCAAAAATAAAGCTAATAAATATATTAATAAAAAACAAGGCGGTTCATGTCTTATATGCCCAATTCAATGCTAAAGTTTAAATTTTCCAAAACCCTTGATGAAGTCTGGTTATAATTTAATGCTCATTCAAAGATGGCCAATGTAGTATGAAGCTGAGAATATTTCAAACAAACAGATACATAATTTATCAGGAATGGCACGTGCTTATCCCTTCAAAAGATGAAGTTTATATTCGAGTTGAGGAGGATGAAAATTTTTCTGAGCCTGACTCCAGATGAAAATTGAGGATAATTTGGCTCATCGGGAGGAGATAAGGGAGGGAAGGAATAAGTAATTTGCATAGTAGGACCTACTGCAGATGCACATAAGAAGCAAAGGCGTTTCTTAATTCCTCCTTTTTCTCCCGACAATCTCTTCCTATAAAATGAATATTGGCAAAATTTTCATATCCTTTGAAATTCCTATCCATTCCCTCTATATGGAAGGGGTGGAAAAGTTGGCGAGAAGGAGAAAGTCACTTTCAACTAATGAGACTCCCACGAACTCTCAGTCTCAGCCCTGTAATGAGAATGAAGATGTAGTCGTGAGAAATGGATATGGAAAATTTAACTTTCTAGTTTGAAATGTTTTAGATATTCCCCAATTTCAATTTCTATATCTCCATTCCCATTTCCCAATTTCTTAAAAGGAAAATTAAAATGTCAAAAAAACATTTGTAAATCAACCATTTCTTTTAATTGTTTATTAATTAAAAGCGTAATACGCAACGCACAAGTATTAACGCGTGGGTATTTAGAAATCTGGGTCATGCAAAATCTATTCTTGATTAAATCTTAACGAAGCTCAAATATTCATGGATTAAATTCAAAGATATATAAAATTCCCTTTAGCTCAACTTTTTGCTGAATAAATTAATGGCACAATATAGAAGATGATATTGTAAGGATGATAAGTGCTAAAATTAAAATTTATTTCTCCCTTCCAGTATCAAGTTGCTTATTAAATCATTGTGAAACTATTAGGATGATTTATTTAATCGTTTCGCCTCCTCTTACCAACAACAATGCATGTGCAAGTATTTAATGTATTTGCTCATACAGCTAAGTAGATAGGACGTACGTAATCGACTACAAGGGAGACATCAAGTTATAATTAGGAGCTTCAATAGCTTATGACGATGAGAAAAGACAATGGAAATTTGATTGTAAGGAATTTCCGTATGAGTAATTTTGAAGTTATTGCTTGTCAACTTCCTTTCCTCAAGTAGTATAAATTAAATTTACGGAAGTTTGTATGCACCAGCATATAAAATGCCTTCTAAAGCTACTCTACTTACCCACTTTCCTATTACTGGCAAGCAGAATAAATATTGGGAATAACTAGGAAATAAATACTCGGGTGTTTTCTCGTATTTATTATAAGAGAAAACATTGAAGTTAGCAAGAAGTTAGCACGTCACTTTAGGACAGGATGTATTTGGGAAATGTTCAATTGGTGAATTATGAAAGTGAATTTGATTAAAATATGAAATTGAAAAAAGTAGAGACTCGGCTACTCCTCGCTTTCCTCATTTATCTCTTAAGATGTCGAAAGCAGATTCAGTTAAGAAGTGGTTCTTTCCCTCGCCCAACTTTGATCGACATTCGAACCTAATGCATAAACTTGAATAACAAATAATATTGCGAAAAAGAAGTGCAATTCTTGAAAATCAACAAACGGTTTTCCCTTTGCTCCTGTCATGATGATAGATTCATCGGTTTGAACCACCACAAACAATGTGAGTACGAGAGGTTCCCTATTTAATGTATACACACTCTTAACTTTGTGTGTTCTTCCTCGCCACGCTTTACCCAGTGAGTAAAAACATGAAGCAAATTTTCATTTTCTCTTGGGCCTTTTAAAAAGTTTTCCCCGTGAAGGAGTGGAAATCCATTCAAAACAAAACTCAAAACTCCATTTCCAACTTTCGGACGGATGGTCTCGAAAAAATAGCTTGGAGTCATTTCAATTCCTCCTCTGCCCCTATCCCTTCAAACTCATACTCCTGGAAACTCGTGAAAATACTACGTACATGACACTATACTCTATGTACCAGATGATAATTCCCTGTTTGATATTCCTCTAACCCTAATACACTTGCACACGTGTATTTTGTATTTTGGCTCAAAATTTCATCTTCACCTTTGCGAGAAGTTTTGAACTTATTTAATATTTCGAGTAACTTGCTAGTAACACTACGGACTAGTTTGTACATTCTGAAATTCGTTAAAGGATCGCTGAGGTAAAGACTTCCCTAGTGTTTGAGACGTTCGTTTAGTTAATTTCTTTTTTTAATTTTTAATAAAAAAAAGTTAAAGAGTTTAAAAACTCTTTATATCCTGACTTCAGTACTTCAATCAATCAAGGAGACCATTTTTATTTAAGCAAAAGCGGTCATATAAAGTAGTCCAATTAACTTTACTAGATATTCAAGTTTTACTGAAAAACTAAAATTCTTCCTTTGAAAATCGAATAACTATTAACTGAAAAGTATCATATTTCTGGTAAAGCATGTTGTAAAGAAGGATTACATTTGTACAAAAAACAAACATTTGTATTATATATTTGTAGTATACTATACGTATTAATATTTTTAGCAAGACAGCATTTGAATATTTAGACAAAACCATTTCTATTTAAGTATACACATATTACATATAATGTTGTTACACATAATGGTGTACTCAATTTGTTATGTACAAAATTTCAGTAATAAATAAATACAATTTAAATGAATGATGATATGAATATTTTCAAGAGAGTTTAGTTACAAGCGAAAAGGGAATTTTGGGGGATTATATTACCCTTTTCAACTTAATGAACTCGGGACACTACAAGAGAAGCAGAGTTCACTTTAATGTCAACTTCCAAAATCCCCAATTTGATTTCTCAATTCATTAAAAAAAACCGAATGATAAATAATGAGGAGAAATAATGATGAAATGAAACATTTGGAAAATGCTCTCAACTCAGAATCTTTTAAAAAGAAGAGGAAAGGGCATTCATTAATAACATCCACATGGTTGTCCATGTCAAAATGTTATGAGCTCTGGGAGTGCTTTTGTCCCTGACATATGAGAGGTGAGCTTATGCAGAAGTGAAGAATTCATAATAAGCCCTAATTTAAATGTCGACGTTTTCTGCTCAATCAATTAATTCCAAGAGCTGCTGAGACTCGCAACATTTTATCCGCATTAAACAATCAGGGAAAATGAAAATAATCATAATTGATGAGCGAGAAAGTGAGTTGATGACTTCACCTCACTCACCTTCTGTTCTATACTTCTACAACTTCTCCAATTCCTGATTGCTTTCCAGACCTCAACGCCTGAAGTGTGAAAGCAAATACATAAATTCCACGCCTCCACTTAATGGGAATTCCTCATTCAGAGCGATTTAATATGCTTAGTATACCGATTATCAATGCATTCACAATATACTAGGATTCAATGAACTCGAAAATTTTGCATTTAAAATATTTTTGAACTTGTATTTTTAAGACAATTATCATCATAAGGAAATATTTGCTTTCATTTATATCTATTACATTCAACAACGTATGAATACAGATAATACCACTGCAATTACTAAATATTTTAAGTATGTAAATATACGTATCGTACCAATGTTTAATAATGGTGTTTGTGACATGTTTGTTATTCATGTGGGGATACGTAAAATTATTAGTAATATAGAGAACTAAAGGTAAAGTATGCATGAGGATGGTTAAACCATCCAGTTCGGCTTAAACACCTCATTCGAGCCTAAATGGGGTTGTCAAAATTTGTTAATATAAAATTCATCTGGAACAAAAGTCGTTTTGTCACTCGCGAGAGGCTGGAGCGGAAATTAAGGATATTTCATCGGGTTGAGTGGAGCCCGCAACCATCTTCCCCATATGTGGAAATTAAAGTGAAGGAGGAGTGTGTGTAAAAAAGGAGCACTTTGGGGAGAAACGCCACTTTTTCCTTCACACGATGAGCCCTTCCCTTCCTCATCTATAAATCTAATCAAAAACTCCATTAAACATTCAAATTTTTTGGGCCGAGAAATTGAGGACGAGCGCGTAAACCTCAAAATTCACCTGTTCACTTTCATATAATGAAACTTTTTTCCCGCACTTGCATAACTAAATAACAATCCAGGGTATTAAATTATGAATGTCCTGGACTCATAGCCAAATGACTCCAACACGTATGCTTCACCACTTATAATTTTAATCTCACAAGGAATCTCTCGCTTCAAACTCCTTTTAATAAATTCATCCCATTTGATGTCCCCAAACAGCCTCATACTATAAATCTACGCTATCAATTTATTGCATCAATCCCTATGTAACTATAAAATCACGTCTTTCGAAATATTTTAAATCGATCACTTATGCCATTTACTAAAATTCGCCAAAAGTCACTACATAGAATCTGTAAAATGAAATTTTGCTTACTTTGTGGCTTTTGTATGACTACAGCTTGTCAGTTCCAAAGAACTTATCAGAACACTTTAAATTGAAGTTGACTTTTCAATTTCACTTAACAACTCAAATCACCACCGTCAATTTATCTTGAACATTCTAATCGCATTTTACTAAATTTAATTATTGTCTGTTTCTGTTTAACTAATGGGGGTCTTTGGTTTAATTTGCAAGTAATTGGTTAACGAGCGAAACAATCGCTAAGCCTTTTTACGACTCGTTCGGTCAGAGTCGTTTTGGACAGTAATGGGGCAATAATTGGAACGTTTTAAATGCGGGGCGTAAATCGTCACGTAATTTTTTCAATATAAGAAACCCACTTAAACTGTTTCATGATTTGGAGATTTTGGAATTTTTGGTGAATCCTGCCGTGATTGGATTGTGTGAATAAGGATGTGAAAGTAATTGTGTGAGGTGAGAGATGAGTGGAGAAAGATTGTGGAACTGCGAGACCTCAAACCTCCTCGTTGACTGAATGAACGAACAATTGTGTTCCTTTCTCACTACCAGGAATCCAACATCCGAAAAGAACGGTTGGCGGTGAGCGGCGACAGAACATGCGCCTTTCTAAACTTTATCTCCCTCATCCCTCCTATGCCAAAATATTATATACGAAATGCATATTTCACACAAACGTGATCCTTCTAGTCTCATTCAAGTTTTTGTCCTTCACTGGCCAGATTCTTGAGTTTAATGTATGTGTATAAAATATTTTCATATAAAATATTATTCCAATTTTTCACCCTGACTTGATAAAAGCAAACTTGACTTTTATTCTCCGAATATCGATAAATAGGAAGTATTTACAAATAAATACATATATTGGGGCTGCTATTCAAACAGTCAATGTTATATTAATTTTCAAACAAACACTTTTCGTCCACCAATATAATAAACACTCTTTATAATTAAATATGAATGTTATTAAATGTGGGAGCTCAGGCTTATGAATTTATTAGGAAATAGGAAAACCGAAAGTCGGAATATTATTAAACCACAACCAAACGAAGCAGAAATTCATCCTCACCAAATAAAATATCAATTTGAGTGAAAATTGTGAATTTTGGGAAGGGACAACCATTTCATTTCCCCTTGGGTAAAATTTTACTTCATTTCCAACTGATCATCCGACGATATTAAGTACGAGTAATACTCGTATCACTCGTGTGGACAATTTCCTCGGGGATTTCACAAATTCAAACTCCGTCATCCAATTGTAAAAGCTTTAACCCGGAATAGTAAACTTTCCAATTTATTGAATATAGTAGGAGCACAGAATACTCTACGCAAAATATTTTACATAGTAAATACTCCAAGTCCTAAATTCCACAGATATTTGTTCGCTTAAAAGGTTCTCCCTACAACAAAAAGGAGAAATGTTTATTTATCTTGATCTTATATTAAAACCACAAAGATTTTGATTGACTTTCACTGATGAAAAAGCTGAAAGCTTAGCCTTGGCTAAAGCAGCGTGACTATAATCAAGTCTTTATGTTTATTTTAATATAAAAATTGGCCCACGCATAAAAATGTCAACATTTTGTTTGTAAAATTTCTCTCCTTTTATTTGTTGATACTTTATTCAAATATAAATAACGTTTTTAGGCTAAAAAGTTTGATCATTATCATTCGCATTTAAACATTAGGGACGGCATTCGCATTCCGTATTATTAAGGATTTCGAAAGTCATAAACTTTCTTTCTCCATTCTAACCTCATAAAGGATAATTGCACTTTCCACAAGATTCTTCACAAAATATGCCACAACAACGTTAGGCTTCTTGAGAGCTCATGTTCGCTATTCTTTAGACTTGTTTTTATTTTCCCACTTTCCACGCCTCTCCAAAGTTCCAAGTCTTTCCTTTAAGCAATCTCATGAGAAAAGCAGAGTAATTTCTCAATACCCGAGTTAAATGAGTTATGAAATATTATCAAATTATCCCTCACGCACTCCCTCCATATGCTAAATTATTACGTAGCATTTTTACGTCTTTAGGAAGCTATGTGATAAATTTTATGTGTTGGACGCTATAAGTAAGGATTTGAGCTCGATTCATTTTTACCAAGATTTGAAGACAATAAAGTACGCAAGGCGATATTTATATGAGAAATCTAGAGATTTTGCATTAGTTAATTAGGAAAGAATAACTTAAGCTCACTTGAGCCTTTTCCTATTTCCACCAATTTTTAACGGCTCAAGGAATGAAAGGTTGAAAAATGTGCGACTTACATTTTCATTTCTTCCCTTCGGAGAAGACCCGCAGGAGGAATAAAATATTTTAATTTTTCCAAACTTGCCTAAAACGATGGTTAGAAAACTAGGAAAGTTATGTAGCAAGGATTCTTTCATTAGAGCTGTTACAAGCCGCATCTTATTAAGAGTCTCTCATATTTATATGGAAGTCAAAAATGCGTTTTACACAGATTGTATTTAGCATATTTGTGGTCGTAAATATTTATGCACGAATTTATTACAAAGAAGTCTTAACATAAAGTCAGCTTGTTTTTGAAACTTTACATGGGATAGTTAAAAAATTATTTATAAGAATACATACTCCATGTAATATATTTAGTTGTGCGTGCTATTAGAAAATAAGCAAAATACAACAGAGTTGAGTAAATAGACCATGTAAGTCCGTTATATAATACCTATACATATTCGGACAAACAAATCACGGAAACGAGAATGTGGTTATTTGTTATATCATATATCAGATCCCGCCCCTGATTATACACCCTTTGTTCCGAAGAGTCTCTTAAGGTCTCGGGGTAAGAAGTTCTGAACCCAACTTGAACTTTTTTGCAAACGAATAAGAGACAAGGAAGCCCCATGAGAGCAAACATAAATGGTAGGAAAGAAAATATGAGAACATTTATGACCGGCCTTTCTACACAACTTTTCCCCACATTCATTGGGATTCGGTCTGTACAGAGTAAAGCGGCAATAAGTCAATCGAGTTATTTATATATGCAAACCCAATTTCTAGGATTTTTATTGATTGAGATTTGTTCAGAAAGTTTACTTCCAAATTCCTCCACTTTCTAAAATCTGTTAAAGTTAAAATTTATCGATCGCCATTTTCCCAATATCCCCTTTATGACATGAGGCGAAGAGAGGGAATTGATTGTAGTGAGATACAACATGGATTTGGCAATATCAAATTCCAATATGTTATGAAATATGATCCCATATTGGTTAACAAATTAAATATACAAAATGCTTATTTGACGAAAAATAAACCCACTTTATCCGTCTAGATAATAATAGTCGGTTATAACTTCCTTATAAATACATACAAGTAAAAATTCAACAATTTCAGTTGTGAAAATTGTATACCTAAGCTGAGATCTTTAACTTGGGTTGATACTTAATGAACACGATTTGATATATCAGTAAATGTTCAGACTGCTGCTACAAATACTACATAAGTATAATGTATATGTACAAATTTCTTTATAGTGAAAAGAGGTACAACCATACGTTATAATCCTATCTAAAACAAATGGGTAATCATGTATACAGAAATGTACACAATGTATACTTATAGTATACCATTATTTATCTTAACGTCTCTCTCCATTCTTAACCCATATACATAGTTTGATTATCAAGGGCCGTAGTTGGAATCTCTCGCAGAGAATGAGATTAATGGAATGAAATCCATCTTGATAGTCATAAGCAAACGGAGAGACTTTCCATGAAAAGGAGTGGAATGAGAAAGAATGAACTGGCGGTGAGGTAAACCATTTGCATGTTACGCATCGTGGGAGATCTTATTCGCAAGATTCGTATTTACTGGGGATCGAACGGAGTGTATAAAGATACAGATATGTATTACTTATATGTACATATATGCGGCATTTCTTTGTTTCCGGATCCACCGCAGAAGAATATTTATTAAAAAATCGATTAAGATGTGTGGGTTTGATAGGCACATTCTTCATTTCATTTCCAGCTTCGTAAGATTAAAAAAACTAGTCTCCACATTTACTCCACACACAATATGGAGAAATAATACAACGGGTTCAAGATATCCTGCTTGGTCTCAAAAGTGTATCTTTCTTATATTATATTTTATTGTATTCTTTATAAATTATGAGTTCTACTTTCTATTTACTCCATTTATTCTTCATTGTATACCTTCGTCTTAAACTAACAGTTTAGCAATGAGTATATTTTCAGAGATTTATACTTTGCCTTATTATTATAATTTTGAGATTTTCCTTTATCAACTTGCTTCAGTGAATCTCAACAACTACTTACGCACAGTTCCTCAATTCCACTTTGCAAAAACAAAATAGTAAAAGGAGTAAATGGAGGGAAAATATGAAATAATTTTCGTATTTAGTAGTCGATATAATCAGACAAATTAATATATTATAGGTCACAAATTCATGTCTCTAATGCATTATACAGATATGAATGTGTGTATTACTAGAGTCATATTAGATAGAGCGTAATAAGCATAATCAATAGCTAAAGTTGCGGAATGCAGTGATATTGATAAGGGAATATAATAAAAAGACAAAGTTTAAACTTGTGAATTGAAGCCCATAGGGTCCTTGGTTTAATAATAGTCAAAGGATTGTCTCTCCTTCCTTCCATACGACCCGAGAAGTTCATCTTCATTAAGAAGTTATAAGCCCTAGGGGAAGGGACAAAATATAAAGGAGAAATGTTCGGGACACTCACTTTGTGAAACCCGGCGATACGAACAAAATTAAAATTCAGGCTGCGATTTCACGCATGTTAACAATATACAATTATATACATGGACAAAATACATCCTACCGTGTCTTTATTTATTTCACCAAGAGGAGACTCCTTTTCTTATACCGACAACTTACTTTCTTACAAGCACTTGAAAGAGATGAGGGGAGATATACCCATATTTAAACAGATTGTATTTATTAAGTATAAGCGGAATATAATGGGAAAGAGGAGAGAAATATGAAGATGGAAGAAGCGTGGGTTAAGGACCCATATAACATTAAGACTGTTTGAGGCTCGCAGAAGAGGAGACAAAGGGGAAGTTGAATGAAGAACCCCATTGTCAATTGTCATGTGGAAAATTAGGCCTTCAACGGCCGCTTTCTTCTCTGATAAATGGGAGTTTATTTAGATTACAATCCAAACAATGAATTTTATTATTCTTTTAATAGAAAGACTTCCCAGGCTTCTTTCAAGATTCATTGGATGCTTAATTCACAAGATTCACAATTTTCCATTTCCACTTGCTTAATTAAATATAATAATTTATAATCGTATGCCTTTTTTAAATAAGACATAAAATTTTTTAACAAAATCTTTAAAATATAAATCTGCAACAAATTGTATTTCCACGTTAAAATTATTTAATTAAAAAAAGATGTTTATAAAAAATCAAATTGTAAGTTTAATATTAAATTAATTGACAACTTTAATATTTGTTAAATTTATAGGGAATTTTACATGTTATATTTAAGCATGGAATATTAAAAACAATATGAAATATAATTTAAAGGCTTCCTCGTTTAAATCCGATTTAAATATGGGTTTAACTTGTAATTTCAATTCCTTCCGTTTACTTAATATTTAATGACAATCCTATAAAGTAAATGCTAAGTGACCTATTGACCCAAAAGTGTGATGGGGGTGTTTAACTTGCGGAAGTTGAGATTATTCACAAACACTTCTAGTGCTTAATCCATATGAAGGAAATTCCAAATAGTATACGGTGTGTTCTTGTGCCCCTGGAGCTTTCCCCGAGAAAGTTTGTATGAGTAGTTAAGAGGAAAAAAGGGTCATCCATTTCCCTAATTAATCCATTCGTATGGTCGTTTGATATCTAAGGCAGTGTATTTCGAATTCCAATTCCACGCCATTTACATCACATCATCTATTAATGAAAATAGATGCTCTCAACTTTTCCCTCTCCTTGGCGTAGAGGAATTAAGAAACTCCCAACTTCTCAACTTCTATGGAGTTGGACAGGAAAGTATCATCTTATGAAAATGAATTTCAGTTCAACTTGGGGTGTCTGAGAAATCTTAAAATGGACGACCTAAAGGGCCAAAATGTTCAACCTATACAACTGTATCCATCCTTCAACGTAACTTTGAACATCAATATTAGAACTTCAACTCCTCACTGTCTCCTTTTAAACATAAATTTACGAATATCAATCAAGAGCTGACGGAGAGGAATTACTGAGAAAATTATATTGATTCCTTGCAAATTCCTGCCTTGGGAGATTTCCCTTAAATGTACAATTCGTAAATAGCTAAAATATTTTTGCACTTAAACTTGAGCAAAGGCAATTGGAATTAAATACCTAGGGTTAAAAACAATATTTTAATAATCCAAAAACTTTATAGAGCTTGAGCTTAGCACTAAATAAAACTTTTTCGACAAAAACAATTTATGACCATTTCATCATTTATAAAATGAAAAAAATTAGCAATTTACGCAATGAAAATTTCTCAAATATTAGTAAATACGCTAAACATCCAAATATTTATTCTGTCTATACCTAAATGCTTACAGGAAGGCTGTTTCTTTATTTTTTGTGTAATACACACCCACGTACTATTACGTAGGTATTCTAAACGATATGAGTATAGAACTATAAAACACTCATATTAACTTGCGTAAAGTTATAATTCTTATAATTACTTTTAATTATGTAAATGGACCAAAACAGGAGGATTTTAAAGAGTTGAAACCTAAGCCAAGAGCCAATTGCCAGTAATATATAGCTGACTGAATGAGTAAAATATTGGCATAATCCATTTTGAGAATATAAACAATGGAATAGGGAGGATTTGAAATTTGGTAAATGGGTAATTTACAAAAGAAGTAGATTAAAATAATCCCCTGAAAAATATAACTAATGAGACTCATTTTCAAAAGGGGAATTATAAAATTCCTGAGCGAAGAGGTAAAAAAGTGCCGTGGGAAGTTTTTGGCGAGTCGTAGTCAATTAGCGGAGGGAATCCTATCACAATCCCTCATCGCTGGTAATGAATGGGAATTCGGGTGAGAGGAATTTATTATGAAGGAGGGGCTTCATTTGAGAGAAAGAGCGAAACGGGGCTTCAAATCTGGAGAATGTTTGCTTTCGCAATTAGCACTAATGCCTTTAATTTCGGCTCAGCCTTCCCGAGACTTGGGGGAGAAAGGGCGAGATAATTGTGTCGAGAGCGAGAAGAGTCAGAGATTCGATCTCAGGTCTCATTCTCCTTCTCGGTCCTCCTCATTATACTCATTACAAATAATTTATTTAAAACTTTCAGCACATTCAATTGTGCTCATGTAGAGAAAAGTCTGTACATTTGGCAAGTTGATTTTCGAGTTTTAAAATTGAATAATAAATATGTATTTGCAAAAGATGATGACTGTGAGAAAAATTGAGTTAATATTAGGATATGAAACAAAATAATCCCAAATTGTGCTTTTAGCTGAGAAAAATTTACACATCAAATTCCATCCAAACTATTCATCGATTTTCTTTCGTTTACGCTTATTGAATCAAAGATTATTATAGATGCATTTATGCTAATTCAGTTTTTATAATGGGATTTAAATCAACAGAATCTAATCATTGATTATCATTTCTTCGGCTTAAACTTTCTCATTAAATCATCCTCTGCGATGGCAGGTCAAGAGTTATGTTTCAACTCATGACGAAATAAAACTCTTCCACATTGAGATTTCCCAAACGAACAAATTATTCAAGTTGGGCTATATTCGTGATATGCATAGGGAGCTTAAGGATGAAATTCATGGAGTTCGGCTCCAAAATTTATATTTCATAAATCTCGGGAAAAGCCCTCTGTCTTGATTTATCCATTTATCTAACTCATTACTCACTTATTAAAATCTCATATATTTTATACTCTTTTCCATTTATCGTGCCTCGACGACGACGGAACGACTTAATACTGTTTTCTCAATGCGTGAACTACTTCCGAATTTTAATTCATTTTTTAACAACCCTGACGGGATTTTAGAGTTGAGTGTCAATTGTGTTAATTATTTCATACCTAGTCTAGTCAAAGCCTTAATTTGCGGGCTCAATTTGAATTAAACATTTAAAAAAAATTAATTGTGAATATTAATATGATATATCATATATTTTAGGCAAAAGATGAGTTTTCCACAAACAAACGCTGCATTCTGTCACAGAATTATTCGTTCATGTTTACTTTTAGTAGTAGGATTTTCATCTAAAGAATTTCAATTTTTAAAATAGCATTATGAATTCTTCAAAATGCAAGCGTATGAAAAATAGGATTTATGGCAGGTGAGCAACAATTTCAATTACATTTGCATTTTAGTTATTCATTGAATTCGGAGTAAGTGGGATTTGGTGGCGGCTTTGGGGCTTGGAGAAATTCATATTAGAATGGCGGCGGTGGGTTGGAAAGTTGAGAGGATAATTTTCCTCCTTGTTAATTACAGCCATAAATTAGCCGTTGGTATATGAGAAGAAAAAGAATTCTTTCAGCCCAACCTTCTCCCCCAACTTCCTTTCTTCGACTCCAATCCGAATGTCACCACTTGGTTCGGAAGTGGAGAAATTCGGGAGACATCGTCAAGGCTCGGATTTCTAAAATCCCCATTCTCCTTTTAATCATCAATATATGCCTATGATTCCTAAAGATTATTTTTACCCAAAAGAAACTAAAATACCATAAAAGTTACAAGTAACATAAAAACATAGTACATTACATATAATAATATATTCTATAATATATTCAGTTACACTGCTCGTATGTGTGCAAAAATGGATTCTTCCAGGCACAACCGTTTACTCGGACTCGTGGAAAGGCTGCAACGACTTACTGAAACATCCTTCTTATATTCTTATGCAGGTTAATCATTCCATAAATTTTAAAGATCCTGTATCAGGTGTCCATACCAACTCTATTGAAGGTACGTGGAGGCATGTAAAAGCTTCAACTCCAACCTCAAATCGCAAAAAACAATTTCTGCCAGGATACCTTGCCAGGTATATATTTGTAAAAAAGCTTCTGCTTTAAAAATTAACCGCTTCGAACTTTTCTGTACATTTGCATCCTCTTTGTACTACCCCGAAAACATTGTTAGAATGGAGGCCTAACACAGATGGATTCCTAAAAAAAATTATTTTTTTAAAAAGTCGCCTAAAATTTTTATTTTAATTTTGCATTACTAACTGACATCAGATTCGTAATTAGCACTATCAAATTGTATAAAATAAATACTAGAAATAGTCAAAATCATCCGCGCCCATATTCTTCACTTATTCCAGAAGTAAATGGGTTAAAATTAACCTTAGAATGATAAAAAATTATTAAAGGCTCGTCGGAATAATGGTGTAACAGCATAGCAGGGGTGAAGAGGTCATGTGAAAATCATTTTCCGATCTTTCTCGCGAAGACATGTTGGATGACCTTCATTGGCGAGTGAGTGTTGAAGACTGAGGGGTCTTTCACTGCTTTCACCATATGTCAGTAGCAGAATGAATTCCTTTGTTCTCGGAACTGCATATCCTACTGTGTTAACTACTTAACCTCCTACCAGTAGTTATCAATTTATAAGTGTTTGGAATCTTTACTTTCGATTGTTAATGTTTAATGACAATAACGAAATCGATGATTATAATAAAATATTTATGAATTAAAATATAAAATTAATTAAATTAATTAATTAACATGGTTAAATAACGTTATAGGTAATTTATAATGCATAGGGCAACATTATGTTATAGCATTGAGCATTAGCATTAGCATTGAATAGCATTGAGTATGCACTTATGTATTATATGCACCAAGAAGACTAAATGCTGAACACGAAAGAAAGTTCGTATATGCACTTCTTTGTTTTGAATTGTGGATTATGATTGGCTGTGATAGACAAGTGAAAGCGTCATTGTAATGCGTTGCATTGATTGATTGGCTGTTGGGGATTTTTACCCAAATGCCTTTCCTTATCGTTGACATAGGAATCACAGATTTTCCTTTGTTTGGACATTGGAGATAACATCGCTTCCTTTGTCTCATTTCTTCTCCGTGGCTTCTTCGACACGCACGCACTGTTTGTTTCTCCGCGAGAAAACCAGAAAATCATCCCCACATCACACTTTAACGTAATTTTAAACATCTTTAATTACCCTCAAACGCATTTAACGTTCCATAAGGAGTCACCACATTCACAAACCACTTTCGCTTTTATCCATAAAAGAAAGTTTCATTTCATTTTCACTGTGACCTTTTGACCTCATGTCTATTATAGCCTTAGCAACTCGTTTATAGATATTCCAATTGTTATTATTTTGACCTTTCATCAATTGAACTTGTATTTTGCAGCGTGTTGGTAGGAAGTAAAGTCGAGATGCCTCCTTCTGCTGAAATTGAGGTTCCAGATCAACCTGCGCCGGTGGCCAACGTCGTCATTCCCCAAGGGAATTTCAAGTTCGTCGCCATTGCCCTTGACATGACAGGGAAGAAGCTGATTGACGAGATTTGTCATATCGCTGTCTACCACTCGGCCGAGAAAACCTTTTCTCAATACATCATGCCTCATCGGGACATGAGCCGGAGTGCGACCAGAACTCATGGAATTCGAATCTTTACCAACTTTGGGTAAACTTAACATTAAAATTTATTTAAATTAATGATACCTAAAACATGATGCGAATATAATATGCAATCAAGTATGCATTAAAATATAAATTCTGATTTCATAATTGATATACAGGAAGTACCGAGTTCTTAAGGATCTTAAGAACCATCAAACTCTCCGGACCAAGAGCGAATACTCTGCATTAACTGACTTGATTGCGTTCCTGGGTGAAGTCAAAGGTGAATCCGACGGGGTGGTGTTGGCTTACCACGACAACAACAAGGGGAACTTGACTCCATTCTTAATGGACGCTCTCGACCGCTACAAGATGACGGATGACTTCTATGCCGTAGTGAAGGGATTCGTAAGCTGTGCTTCTGCTGGAGCTGAACAACCCGACATTAAAGGACGTTCTGTTACTCTTCGATCTATGGCTCGACGCTGTGAGTTTATTTCTTATTATACTTTCTTATTCATTTATTGTTAATTTAGGATTTGACTTGTCGGTTATTCATGATTTCAATAGATTTATTCATCGAATATTAGAGATAAGAAATTTATTTGTTTATTTGCGAATGCACAGTGCTCGGCGAGGAAGACCCGAAGATGACCCTCATGCAAAATGCAAAGTCCCGTGCTGAAATTACATTCAAACTCATGTTGAAGCTCTCTGGCTCTGAGACTGAAGAAGTTCCACTTCAGTCATTCAACAACTCCTACTCGAGCCGTGATAGCGTACTAGATTACTTACACATTATATTTCTTTATTAAAGTTCACTATGAGCATTCACTACATATCTTGCTAGACGACTAGATTGAAGTAATTGTATTATGTTTAATTATACATGGAGTCAAACGTGCCTAATAAGTTTTCAAGATGCAATAGCTCACAATGCATGTATTTGGATTTCGTTCTCTTGAATTCATTTTCCTTTCCAACGCAAACTTTTAAGGATGCTTAAAGAAGCCCTTGAGTTAAATTTAAAAAGTTCTTTCTTTCCAGGAGATTGAAAAGCTGAAGCATCAACGAGAACTTGCGGAAAAGGTCAAGTCACTTCGACCCATCTTTGTGAACAAAATTCGAAAGGGTCCAAAGGACAGAAGCCGAGCAGTGCTTCTTCGCCGCTTCCTCATTGAACAGGAACTCGACATTGAGACTTTGAAATCGACTTTCCTTGAGTTTAAGAAGGAAGGAATCTGCAAAATTGTTGAAGAGACGGGAGCCAAGAAAAAGAAACAGGTAGACAAGATATTAATTATATTTATATGTCATTTGAACATTTGATAATTTGGTGAATAAATTATTAATTATATATTTATTTTCTTAGGACGTTGAAGAGTTGGTTGAGATGATCACCAAGTTCTTCGAAGGTGGGGAGAAGGTTGCACCAAGGGAGAAGAGCCGAAGTAAGAAGGAAAAGGGACAAGGAGAAGCGAAGAATGCAAAGACTTCCGTCTCGACTGAATCCGCTTCATCTACTGCTGAGAGCGAGGAGGAACAATTTGAAGAGGCAAAGTCAGGTGAAGAAGTTGATACCGCTCCAATGACAATCCCAACTCAAGTCACAGTTCCGATCATTGCTGCTAACTAAATATTCCTTCACGTTAACGCTATCTTATTCATTGTAGTTATTTAACATCACTTTTACTTTCTATCTTAATATTATTCAACACTTAGCGTTATTTATCTATTTCTGGTTAATATCTTTGCCATTGAAAAGTTCAAACACTTCTTAAATTACCGTCTTTAGTTATTGTAATTTTATCTTTTACCTAAACTGTATCATTAGTAGGTAGTGTAGTTTTCCTTTCCTTCTATTGCACCAATATTATTTGATTGTAGTTAATAAAAGATATATATGAAAAATTACAATGTGTGTTGTGTTATTGAGGTGCCAGTCCGATGTAATGAGATGTGATAATTGTTATGTTAAATGTTAAAAAAATCAATCATTAAAGGTAGTTTTCAGACCAAATTAACAAATAATTGTTAATTCTCTAATTTGTATTTTACATAAAAGTTTTGAATAAACTTGTTGAGATTGAATATTATTCTATACTTGTTTTAAATTATCATTTATAGTAAATTAACGAAGCACTTTAACTATTAATCATTTAACGGAAAGGAAATAACAACTAAAATTGGGAATTACAATTGAGAGCTCTTTCAATTTCAAGTACAAGGGTCCAATGAGAATTTAAAATTACCGTGAACATAAAGGAAGAACTTCAACAAATACCAGAGCGGTAAGCATCCTTCTCAAATGTGTTCTGGTTGAATCAAGTCGCACGTGCAGCGACATGATACCTTTTAGTTCTATTAAATGTTTTTAATTTTAATGCAGTTAATCCTTTAATCGTTATTTACAAAATTTACAAAATTTAATACGATAATACGAAATTAAGAAAATGTTAAGAAAGGTTTTTGTTCATCGTGGGCCAATTCATGCCGAAGCTGAAGCTGTTCATTTTAGTTTATTTACGACAGATGAGATCAAAAAGATAAGTGTGGCTCGAATTGTCACACCAATTGCTTTCAGTTCAATTGGCCATGCTTTGCCTGGAGGTCTTTATGATCCTGCAATGGGTAAAATAAATGAATTATAAAAAGGATGATTGTTAACTTTTTGATTTTATAATCAATTATAAATTAAATAATATTTGTTTATTTTTAAAGGTCCATTTTCACACAAAGGAAATTGTACAACTTGTCAGCAAGCGTTCATGTATTGTCCAGGACATTTTGGTCACATCGAGCTTCCCATGCCTGTGATGAATCCACTATTTACGAAGACACTTTTGTCCATTTGTAGGATGTCGTGTTTGTCATGTCATTCGATGCTCATTCCTGGTAAAAATACTATGCTCTTTATTACTTCTATTCATATATGATTTTTAATATTTTTACTTGATCATTAAAAGGTTATTACTCTTTTTAACTTATTACTATTACGCAATGATGAAACAAAATCTTCCATTTCTTAGGTCCATTGAAACAATTTATAATTGCACAACTGGACTTGCTAAAACATGGACTTGTAAAAGAAGCTATGAATGCTGAACACATTTTGGCTTCTTTTGTGGGCGAACAAGCAGACTCAAAAGGGAAAATTAAAATGTCTATTGGAACAGATGGGGCTATAGCTCAAGCTAAATTCACTGAGTATATCGACGAAATTTTGCAAGGTAAAATTAAAATACAATAATAATTATAGACAAATTATTTATATAAATGTAAATATCATAATTGCTTAATTATTTTTATGATTTTCCATAATATGATTTACAATTTTATAGACCATCAAAATGAAGAAATTGTTCAAATATCAACTAACATGGAGGCGCTGCGTAATTCGATTGTGAAAAGTGCATTTAAGTTTGGAAAAATGAACCAAAAATGTCCATTTTGTGGTCATTCGGTTAAAAGAATGGTATTGCATGAATCTAAAATCATTTACTCGGATTCAACTCACATTGGGAAAGATGATGATTTGGAATACAACGATGAAGATGAGGAAGACGACGAAGAAAATCCATCACGACCACGATCCCCAAAGAAAAAAGGACTCGAAGCAAATGTCAAAACCAATCAGAAATATTTAACACCGCTAGAAGCAAGGTAAAATTACTAAACGATTGGTTTTAAATTCTAAAAGTTGTTTTTAAAAAGTTTTATTGATTTTATAATTATTCCAAATTAGGGAACATTTACGGCAATTATGGGCCAAAGAATTCAATTTTCTGGCTCATGTTTTTCCCGTCCTACTCGGAACCTCTCAAGAACATCCAACCGATCTTCTTTTTGTCGAAATTATTCCTGTTCCACCGCCTAAGCATCGACCTGTAAATATTGCATATACTCATAAACATTTTAATACGATTTTCAATCACTTTTATTGTTAAAATTTTGCAAAACAATTACTGGTTTAATTTATATATTTTAATGGTTATACATAATTTAAATTTTTTATTAAAATCAAGGCTCAAACAATGAATGGAATGACAGTTGAACATCCACAAAATCTTGCTCTTCGGCAAGTTATTTCATCTTGTCTTATGATCAATTATATTGTTCAAGGCCTAAGAAAAGGATTAGATCAATTGAACATTGAACAACAAGTAAAAAGAATCTTAATTAATTTCAATTTAACATTAAAATTTTTTTATCCCATTTCAAAGTTAATCAGTTATTTGAATTTAAAATGTTTAAATAGAGAGCAATCAAAGGAGTTGAAGGAGCGACAATTAAAGACAAACTTGAAAGATCTTGGAGTGAACTTCAGGCTGATGTTGATCATATAATGGATCGGGATAGAAGTCGAATGTCAAAGTCCTCAGCATCTCAAATGCTCGGAATCAAACAATTGATTGAGAAGAAAGAAGGTCTATTTAGAATGAACATGATGGGAAAAAGAGTTAATTATGCGGCAAGAACAGTCATCACACCTGATCCTCACATTCACATAGAAGAAGTTGGAGTTCCAGATGCATTTGCACTTACACTGACATTTCCTCAACATGTAACGCCAAATAATGTCAATTATCTGAGGAAATTGATTATCAATGGACCTAATGTTCATCCTGGGTAAATTTTTAAAATATTATTTATTTTATTCTGATTCTGAATGTGAGTTTAAATGTAGATAAAAAATTCTAAAAATTCTGATTCATTATTATTATCTTTTATTAAAAGTTATTTCACATAAGCATTATGATTTTTCATTATTTCAGAGCAATTTCAGTGGAAAATGAGTCTGGTCAAGTGAATCGTCTCAGCCCAACAGATATAGCCCAAAGGACTGCCATTGCAAATCGACTTTTAGTTCCTGATAAACCCAATTTTAAAAATGCTCATTTAACTCCTAAAATTGTTTATCGACATTTATCAAATGGCGATAGCGTTCTTTTGAATCGACAACCATCCTTGCATAGACCTTCTATTATGGCTCATAGGTAAAGATCAAAGTTTTATCATATTGACATTATAAATTCCGTCTTAATTTAATTACTAAATCTTACCAATTTCAATTATTTATTATTTTTATTTTTATTTAGGGCTCGAGTTTTAAAAGGAGAAAAAGTATTTCGACTTCATTATGCCAACTGCAAACATTACAATGCTGATTTCGACGGTGATGAAATGAACATGCATTTCCCACAAAGTCATGTTGCCCGAAGTGAAGCGACAAGTCTTGTCAATGTATGCAGTCATTTTTTGATTCCAAAAGACGGAACTCCATTAGCAGGTTTGATCCAAGACCACGTAGTGGCTGCTGTGAAATTGACTGTCAGGGGGAAATTCTTTTGTCGCGATGATTATCAACAACTTGTGTATTTCGCCTTGAGCAATCATACTAAATGGGTTGAGTTGGAACCACCAACGATCATCGTTCCTTATACTTTATGGTCTGGAAAACAAGTAATTTCCACAATCATCAAAAATTTGACACCAAAAGGGCGAGCGCCGATCAATTATAATTCATCTGCAAAAATTAAGCACGAAGTGAGTTATAATAATCTTTAAATTTTATGAAATAATCATCTTAAAAGGATTATTTAAAATTTTGTTACATTCAGGACTGGAGACAACTTCTTCCACGACTTTGCAAAGTTGGAGGTCCAATCAAACCAGATGACATGTCTGAATCTTCTATCATATTTATTAAAGGCGCACTTCTTTGTGGGGTTCTTGACAAAATACAAATTGGATCAACTCCTTATGGTCTTTGTCATGCGTTTTTTGAGGTAAAACAATAATATTTAACAAAAATTCGCTTACTGATAATGTACCTGTATTAATTTTTTATGATTTACATGTTTTTAACATAATTAATTAATTATAATTCTTCTTTTAAGTTGTATGGAAATGCGGCAGTTGGAGCACTTTTAACGGCATTTTCTCGTCTCTTCACCAACTTCCTTCAATGGGAATCTTTTACACTTGGTCTTAAAGACGTGATGGTCCGAAGGGAAGCGAATGAGATTCGGGAAGAACTTATTATGAAATCGGCGACAATCGGACCACAAGCGGCCGCCAATGGAGTTAATCTCGATGATCCTGACCAGACCGAGGAAATTGAACTCAATTTAGAGAGAGTTCACAAAGAGGGAGATATTCCTGGAAGAATGAAAGTTGATTCAGCATATAAAGCATTTCTCGATGATTTTACAAATAAGATCAACAAGTACTTACATTCAATAAATTCAACAATAATAATAAAATGGGATCTTATAGATGTAGTCAAATTATATTTATTTTTATTGTGATACAGAACATGTCTTCCACAAGGCCTTGTCACCGTTTTCCCATGGAATAATTTACAACTTCTTGTCCAATCTGGAGCGAAAGGATCAACAGTCAACACCATGCAAATGTCTTGCTTGCTTGGACAAATTGAGTTGGAAGGAAAGCGACCGGCTTACAATATAGCCGGACGAACATTGCCAAGTTTCAAGCGTTATGATACATTACCACGTGCCGGAGGATTCATTTCTAATCGGTTCATTACCGGAGTTCGGCCACAGGAATTTTTCTTCCATTGTATGGCAGGAAGAGAAGTGAGAAAGTTTAAATTGTCTTATCATAATTTTACATTTAATTTTATTATTATATTTTAATATCTTTGATTAGATTATTAAATTCATTAAATAAGATATTATTGGGTAAAATTTTGTTTTTTAATGACAATACGTTTAATTTAGGGTTTGATTGATACTGCCGTAAAAACAAGTCGTAGTGGATATCTTCAAAGATGTTTGGTGAAGCTTCTTGAAGGCCTTGTAACCCAATATGATATGACAGTTAGAGATTCAGATGGAAGTGTCATTCAAGTACATTTTTATTTTGAAAATAAATTATTTGAAATGGGCAATCTTTATTTTTTACATCATTTGTTTTACGATTTTCTCTTTATTTTTAGTTTCTTTATGGTGAAGATGGACTCGACGTTAGCAAAGCTCAATATTTAAAAGAAAAGCAGTTTCCTTTCCTTAGACAAAACGCAGGAAACCTCGTGGATCCAAAAATCCTCTCAAAACTCGATACAGAAACTCCCGGTCTTGCCAAGCATAAAAAAACTGTAAATTGTTATACTTTTTATTTTAATAAATTTAATTCTTAAGTTTAATTATTTACTTGAATTGTTGATTTGAATTGCAGTTACAAAAGACTCGTGATTTTTACTGTGAAAAGGGTTTTCGAAGTTCGGGTTTTCTTCATTTTTACAATCAAGTTGAGCAATATTGCCATGCTGAGGGTTTTAATGAAGACACTGGTCGTTCATTTAAGACAGAAATGATCATTGGCCAATGGAGGGATTTGCCCGAGAAAGATAAAAACAAAAGGTTAAAGTGAAATAATGCTAATAAATTGAATCAATGCTACTCTGACCGATTTAACTAATGATATAATATTAGTATTTAAATACTTCTGTGGTTATTAAAATGTACTAATTATTGTTTCTTAATCTTGTAGTATCAAAAAGGGGAGTTTGAATAAATTGGGAACTGCACTCAGCACCTTCAGTGCTCATTCTTCATTCGGCTGTGTCTCTGAGGCTCTTGATCGACTTATTGAAAATGAAGACAAAGTATTGGCTAAAGAGATTTATTGTAAAGCTATGGGAGCTCTCGTCACACCAGGAGATGCTGTTGGAGTTATTGCAGCACAGGTTTGAAACATTTTTATTTAAATTATATATCCTACCAATTGTAATTAATCGAAATTTTGAAATAAATTGTTTTTCAATATTATTAGATGTAATTAAATATTTGTTTTAGTCAATTGGAGAACCTTCGACTCAAATGACGCTCAACACATTCCATTTCGCTGGTCGAGGAGAAATGAACGTAACACTTGGAATTCCAAGACTTAGGGAGATTCTCATGGTGGCTTCTGAAAACATTCGAACTCCCAGCATGGACATTCCACTCAGACCCTCAATCACAGAGAAGAAGGCAAACAAGCTGAGGAAACTGTTGACAAAAGTGAATTTAGGCCAAGTGCTTCACAGGGTGAAGGTTGAAGAAAACAGACAAAGGTCAGGAACTTCTTACGCGCTGCGTTTTGAATTTCTTCACACTGAAGATTTCGAAGACGAATTTGTTGTAAATTCGTCCGACATTCTGAAACACTTTGAGCGAGTATTTGTCCGAGATAGTCTCATTCCTGCTGTTAGAAATCTGAGTCGACAAAAAAGAAGTCCTACAGTATTTAATGGAAAAGAAAATAAATGGGGAAATGGAGGGTTTGGCGGAGGAGGAGGAGATGAAGAAGGTGAAGGAGAGAAAGAGAACCTCTTTAATAAGGCTGCTAAATCCGGAATGGGAGAAGCTCATGAAAGTTCAGATGAAGAAGAAGCGGTATTTAAATATTTCAATTAAAGTTTATCTACGAATTTACTCTTATTTTCGTTTTCAAAATGTTTAATATCAAAAAACTATATTAATTTATTAAATACAAATAAAATAAAATAATGAAAATTTAATTTGTAGGCAGAGGATGCAGATGCCACAACAGCAATCCGCCGTGCAAGGCACACTGAAGCTGAGTATGACGAAGAGGAAAATAATGAAGAAGGTAATTGCAAGTATTCACACCCAACCAATATATTTATGATTCTATTACTTAAATATTTTATTATTAATTTAATTGGTTCTTTATGTTTAGCAAATGGTTCACCCCAGGAGGAACCCGACGAAGAAGAGCTTGATCCCAATGAGATAAAATATGAAGGACCGAGAGAAAACCGAAATAAACTTCAACCTGAAGATGTAAAAATTAATCAATTTAATATTTAATTTCATTAGATAGAAAATTGACAGTTTCTCTTTGAGTACAAAATTGTTGTTTTTATATTTAGGAAGGATATATCAAAGAGATGAGAATTTTCGACGTTATAAAACTCGATCCACTAATCTCAAGCTACGAATACGATGAAATTCACGAGGAATGGTGCACAATCACTTTTAGAGTAAGAAAATGAATAAACTTAATTCAATTATTATTTCAATATTAAATTCTCTATTTTGGTTTAATTTTTTAGATGCCAGCTTTTGTTGAACGATTGAATATTCAATCAATGCTCAGAAGTGTTGTGGAGAAGTCCGTAATTCATCAAATGCCAAATATTAGTCGAGCCTTCATTATGAGAGTGAAAGATCAATTAAACTTAAAAACTGAGGGAATTAATATTTTGGTATAAATCTACTTATGGCTGTTATATTTTAAATATTAAATGTAAGATTTAATTTTCTTATAATGCGTCTTTGTATTACAGGAAATGGCCAAAATGAGTAGCTACTTTGACCTCAATAAACTCTATTGTAACAACATTCACACAATGGCCAAGACGTATGGGATTGAAGCAGCGGGGAAAGTCATTGTGAAGGTTCGTTATAATCTATCTTTAAATTAAGAAAATCTTTAATCCTTGATTTATTCAATCTAAAATGATATTTACTTTTTGAATTCTGATAGGAACTGACTGACGTTTTCAAAGCTTATGGTATTACCATCGATCCTCGCCACCTCAACCTCATAGCGGATTACATGACTTTTACTGGAACTTACCGACCCTTTAATCGAGTTGGAATTGAAGGTAGTCCTAGCCCACTTCAACAGATGAGTTTTGAAACTGTTGTAAGCTTCCTAAGAGATGCAACACTTGGTGGTAAGTATCTTTAATGAAAATGGAACAATATTAATATTGTTACTTACAATTAGTCAGATTTAGTTTACTTATATATATATAATTTCCTAAATTAATTTTTAGGAAAAACTGATGACTTGCAAGGCCCCTCAGCAAGACTCATTCTTGGGAAACCAAGCAAACTTGGAACAGGCCTTTTTTCACTTCACACCAACTTATAACTAAATTGTTATTGTTCTCAAGCCGTAAAATATATCAACTTGTACCTACCTTTTAAATATTTATATTTAAAGAATTAAAAATGTTTTTTATTTAAAAATGAATTTATCTTATCATCTTAAAATGAAGAAATGAAATTAATTTCTTGATTTTAAAATTGCACACATTTTATTATAAAATGACAACATCTTTGGACTTTAGGTAATTTAAGTAAGGTAGTTAATAAACAATAATATTTACTCAATCTATTTCTCATTATTATTTTTAATAGGAACAACGATTCTTTCTAGTTTATTATCTTTTAACGAAATTTGGAGAGTCGTAATTATCCATTTGGGCTTTGTTATATCTTCATTCTCATTTTTAGCTTGGATATGGAGAGCTCCTGACTTGTTAGCTCCTTTGATAGGAACTTCAAAATGAGCCTCATGTCCCGTATTAAAATTCTTTGACCGATCACCCAAATCCACATTCCCGAAGTAAATTGGATCTCCGAGGAGTTGACGAAGTTGTGGATGTCTCTTCACATTTTCAAGGGCTTCTTTGTAATATGGAGCCTTTCGAAGATTTTCTTGCATCTTGAAGTACATGCCGTAACAAGCCGCTCCAATGAGAATTCCTCCGAAGCCGGCAATTTGTCCAAGTGTGGAGTTTGATGGGAATTTCATCTGTAATATAAAAAATAATCTAATTTATTATAGAAATCGAAATAATTAAATATCTTTTATCATTCGCAAATAATATATCATTGTTGATAATATGAGATTTAAATCTTACATTTAATTTTTATTTAAGGTTCACAAGAAGTTCCGTTGAAGTATTCAAGTTGAATTAGAAATAATTACATGTTGATACAACGTATCCACTTTTATACTTATAAAACTTGTACTTGTACCATACATAAATGGTATATAAAGTAGAGAAAAATTATTTTTATGATTCCAAAAATCACGTTATTTAAGTTTCAATTTTCTTTAAAAACTATAATCTATAATTCTTTTTACAAGGAATTCTATTTATTTAGTTTTCCAAAAGCTCATACTCATACGAGTATTTAAACTCAAAATGGTTCAGGAGTTAGGTTATGTTTGCTAGAAAGTCTCATTATTGTAATCTTTTTGTTCTCTTGTTTGATGCAAATGATGAGATACTCATACATAGCATTAAAATATAACAGATTAATAATAATTTAGGGAATATTTTTCCAAGATAAATTATACTTCATAACCAACTTTCATTTTCTCATAATCTTGCTATCATTTTTTTCTCATTTTTATTCTTTTTCATGAACGAATAAATAAATAAACGGAGTAAATCACAAAATTTTTTTGGTAATTTATTATCTCTTACTTTAGTTCAGTCTTTTAATGAAACATGATTAGAAAATGAATTCTTAAGTTAAAATGTCCCTCTCTTCACAGGATCAGCAGCGCAAGTAGTTTCATGTCGTTGGATCCTATCAGGAAAGAATCTCCTACCGCAAACAGAACAAGGAACAAGTTGCTCCATATGACGTTCATAAGCTTTGAGACCAACTTTAAGGAAAAGATCGGAGTCCGCTAAAAGGTCAAATTTAATTAATAACCCAATATGCACTAGTTTGTGGCTTTAATAATTAATAACCAATATTTAATTAAATATTTAATTACGATCAATAATTGCAATTGATTTTATAGGTATCGGCATTTGAGGAGGAACGTGAAATGTTTCCGGAGCTCTGTATCTATCCAAAGTTCTAATTCTCCCTTGTGTCACGGTGCTCACTTCTCTCCTGATCGGCTTTGGACGGCTTCTCACGTCAAATTGTCTTAAAACTTGAGTCTGACTTTGAGTTTCATTCTTGGGAGTATTCATTGCTTTGTCGATTCTTCCTGGTGCGGATACTGCAGGTATCAATTGGACACTCCTCCCTTTATTCCTCTCAAACACTTCTCCAACATTTCTCTTTGAATTATGATTCATCTCTTTACTGGTAATTAAAATTTTAAAACATTAATATTGATTACAAGTTTATTATTTATATGCTTAAATATTAACAATATTTTATCAATATAAAATTGATTGGCAAAATAACCTTCGTTTACCTTATATAGCGAATGCATGCAATGTGTGTTTATTAACAACAAATAACGATCGTATAAAATTTCTATGCTTGGTGTATTGTGTATGGTAAAAGAATAGTTCTCATTGGTTCACTGCCATCTCTATAAAAAAGGATCTATCAGGGGTTTGAGTGCAGAAGATGTCTCCTTGGGCAGATGATTTAAATTTGAGAAGATTCCCAAATTGCATTGAAGTGAAATAGTGGATATTATAAATATTAAAATATTTATTATAGGGATTCATAGACCATATAGGTGAGGATGACATTCGATTCTCATCCCTAATGCATTTTTGAATACCAGTCAGTCAAACTCGCGATTTTGAGTTAATAAGGCCCATTTTGCCCTTGTTCGACGTCCTTTTGCTACTCTTGTAAAATACTTTTATTATTTTTTAGCGTTGAGTTGAAGTTTGGCTGTCATACAGTCTCGGTAAGCCAAATAATTTATTTAATTATTAACTTGTCTTTTATCCAAACATGTCGTAAATATTGATCTGCCTATTGTCTGATGTGTTGTAATATTTTTTGCATGCACGAATGTGCAAAACTAATTTGCTCTTTTGTAGGCGTGTCTAAAATTGCAAAATTACCTTTACTCTTCAGTTGAAGCCATGTTTCATATTTAAAACACATAATCTACTTACTGAATGCTTCCTGGTTAGGAGGAGGAATTAGCTATAAAAATATTAAGTATTTTAAATATTGTGTTTGGCAAATGTTTAATTTTTGACCATGGCACTTTGAGTAATCTATAAAATCATTTTCTCGGCTATATTGTTTATGATAGTTTGGACTTTATATGTGTTCATTATTTAATTTATGTTTTATTTTTAAAGGAATTTCGGATATCCGTCCCAAATATATTGTCACATTTTCTATTTGACAATCAATAATCATCTTTAGATCCAACAAGTGGTATGTGTTATTACTTTATTACTCATTTAAACAATTTGTCGATTACTTTATATTTTATTTTATAACTGTATTTTTTGAATAAACTTTTGAAGACAATGTCTGAGAGCGAAAAGGCGAACGGGAACGAAGTTGGTACTGGGAAAAAACTTTTGTTCGTTGATGATGAGGACGATATATTCAAATCTGCATTAGAGGTAATTCCATTTTATCTATCCATTTATCTTTTTATCTAATTCCGAATTAATTTATTTTTCAAATATGTAAACATTGATGTTTATAATAACTATTACAATGATAAGTCTATAATACTTTAAATATCTTGTTCAGAGTCCAATGACAGATACAGATCGGACAATTCAAGGAGACGATGAAATTGATTTAAATGACGAAGACGAATTTCCCTCGACGAAGACCGTCAAGTTCACTGAGTCGGACGAAGAGGATATTTTTGGAGAAATGAACCCAGCTGTTGTTCCGACTACAATGAAAAAAGACGGAGTTGAGAAAATGGACCCTCAGAAAGCTTATCAAGAGATTCCACAGCCTGGCCAAAGTACCACACAACATATGACTCATTCCGTAAGCTCCTTATTACCATTCTTAGATTTCTCTGATTCATACTTCTTATCTTTAAGAATAGGGATTTCTCTCTTACTTCTTAAGTCCCAACTCTTTACCCATAATTTTTTCTTTGGTTGTCCAACTCCGAATTTGAATCATATTAGAGGAATTGCTTACTTTTATTAGAAATTAAACATTGTCACCTCATGCAATTAGAAATGAGAAATATATTTTCTTTCTTAAGAAAGGTTAATTATTAATAATTTGCAATTTAACATAGCTTTTAGTTTTAGTTTTTACAAATACAAATACAGATATAAATACAAATATCCATTGAATTCTGTTTAATGTAATTTGTTTATTTTCAGAATGAAACTGGAGCTAAGATTCCATTTGAGATGAGACCTGAAAACAAAAACACTATTAGAATAGGACAAGAGGTAAATATAAAATTTTAAAATATTTAATTGTAGTTATACAAAAAATTATTTATTAATTATATTAGGTATAACTGTATTTATTAAATGATGAATGGTTTTCAGGATGCCAGGGGTGGTGGTGATGAAGAAGGACAATACTTGGAGATCACTGTGACCGAACCACAGAAACAAGGGGAAGGAATGTCAGGGTTTATGGTTTACCGAGTCACAACAAGAACCAATATAGCATTGTTCAGAAGAAAAGAATTTGCAGTCTGGAGACGATTTTCAGATTTCTTAGGTTTACATTCTAAATTAGCGGAGAAGCATGTCAAAAAGGTGATTATTATAAAATACTGATACAAAATTTAGTACTGCTCATTTAAGTCATTTATCAAATCCAGTTATTGTAAATTAAAGGAAATATTACATTTAATTTTTATTCGATTAGGGTCGGATTGTTCCTCCTGCTCCTGAAAAGAACGTGATTGGAACAACCAAAATCAAAATCACAGCTCAAGGAGATTCAAACCCTTCTGCCAATAATCATACGGATTTTATTGAAAAAAGAAGAGCAACACTTGAACGATTCTTAAATCGGTGCGCAGCTCATCCGACTCTCCGCGTTGATCCAGATTATAGAGATTTTCTTGAAATTGACTCTGATTTGCCGAAAGCGACGAGCACTTCGGCCTTCAGTGGTGCTGGATTTGTCCGACTTTTCAACAAAGTTGGAGAGACCGTGAATAAAATTTCGTATAAAATGGATGAATCTGATCAAGTGAGTTCTTACAATTTAACTATTAAATACGTAATAGAAGTTTATTGTATTCATCATTTGGTATTTTTCAAACATTTTTCAAATTCTTTTAGTGGTTTGAAGAAAAGGTTCAGAACATTGACGCCCTCGAGGCTCAACTTCGTAAGGTCCATACTTCGATTGAGCTCCTTGTATTGAACCGAAGAGAGTTGGCAGTGTGTACGGGATCATTTGCAAAGTCGGCCGCCGTTCTAAGCAATTCAGAAGAACATACTGGGCTCGCTAGAGCTCTCGCTCAACTAGCCGAAGTCGAGGAAAAGGTTTGTTACAAATGACAAATTGGATTCCTTTAAATGTCTAATGCTTATTTTAAAGCTTATGGTAATCGAAATGAATCCCTTGAAGATCTCTTTATGAAAGAACCACGAAATCCAGGATAGATATCTAACCTTTGTTATTTAAGTATAAACTGAAACATTTAAGCCCTTCAGGCTAATCGCATTTTCCAGCCCAATGAGGAAAAACAAGGCTAATTAGTCGAGAAGCTCAATACATTTTTTAATTAGTTCTTTTACGAATCTACTTTGTTTAAGTCCTAGTTAATTATTTATCATTTCAAAAATGTTTGTACCTTCAGGTGGAACAAGCTCATAGCGAACAAGCTAACTCCGACTTCTTCCTATTCTCAGAATTGCTCAAGGATTACATAGCTTTAATTGGATCTGTTAAGGTATGAGGTTTTTGTCATTATTCTTCCTTTTGATCTAACATTTAATTCTTTTTAACTTCCTATTCTTAAAGTTTATAATTTAATAATCAATACATATACTGTATATCCAACTCTGAACTTTATGTATTTTATAATAAATATTATTTTATATTTATTGTTTATTTTAACTTTTATTAAACAAATGTATAACGGAAATCTTTTATTTGTTTCATTAATTAAAAATGAATATTCCAGGACGTATTTCATGAGCGGGTGAAGACTTACCAAACGTGGCAACATGCTCAACAAATGCTGAACAAGAAACGCGAGGCGAAGGCGAAGATGGAAGTACAAGGGAAAAACGACCGCTTGGCCCAAGCGAGAGAAGAAGTCGTGGAGGTATTTATTTATTTGGGCTAACGATCCTTGCCTGTCTTTAATGCTCCCTATCCTTATGAGTATAGTGGGAGTCGAAGGTTGAAAGAAGCCAAGAGGAGTTCAATTCCATCTCGGCGATCATCAAGAAGGAGTTGGAGTTGTTCGAGACTGCTCGTGTCAAAGAGTTTAAGCGGATCATTGTCAAATACCTTGAGTCTCTCTTCTCTCACCAGACCGAGGTAGGGCTAATGACTAATTACACATTCTCCCCAACAGTTAGGTTTAATGGAAAAAAGCCATTACTTCCCGAGGAAACCTTACGAGCTGTCCACATTTCATCTTTATTAAACCCTCGTTTCACTCTTTCACTCCCAATGTCCCTCTTGCTCTTTTTTAATTCCTTCATGCCCTCCATTTATTTTAACTTTAACAAATACATAATTCATAGTTGTTTTTTAAACATAAATATTTAATATAGTTCAAATTGCCAACCTCCTCCCGTTCCGTTTTTCTGTTGAGCTAAAACTAAAAGAAATGTTTATTTTCAGCTGGCCAAACACTGGGAGACTTTCTTGCCTGAAGCGAAATGCATCGTTTGAAAATGTGATTTTGATTCTCTCCACTTTTGGGACACGTTTTTCCGAAACACTATAAAGCTAATTTACTATGATATACGGAGGGATAATTAATGTTAATTATAAGGGTTCAGCTCTAATTTAAGGACTCTTGTACATAACACGATGAGTTGAGTTGGAGTTTGAAAGTTGAGGTCGTGAGGGGATCGAGGGGAACCTCAAGGGAGAAGTGGAAGATGGGACCATCAGTCAACCAAAACCGCCGTTTCTTCATTTATTTAATCTATTTAGGTATTATGGTATGCTTATAAGAAAATCTTGAAAGGATGAAGATGCAATAGGAATTAAGGTATACAGGATTTAATCCTCTCTTATATAAATATAGTCTCCTTTATACATATTATCTTAATTTGATCATATCCTTACCCCATTGCATCAAATTGGATCATATCTTACTCAAGTTATTAATCTTAAGAACAAAGCTTAAGTCTCCTCATTACTTACATTGTCTCTCTGAGATTTGATTTCGTTCAATTTGGAAGGAAATGGATGAAGTAATTAATTTAAAGTACCTTTAAAACACATTTCCACATTTCTCTGAAAGGGGCTAACAATATTTAAGTAGTAAATTGCAATTGATAAGCATTTGTAATTTGATTAGATTGATTCATTACATTGATTCATTACACTTTACAATACCTAATACTGTTATTTAGTTAGTAAAACAATGCTTGTATTATTAATCAGAATAGTTTATATCAATACTATTAGTTGAGGACTATTGTTGAAGATCTGTGACATTTTATAGTTTAAATTTTTTATTCAAGGTGCATATTACCTGCATTTTGTACGATGGATTCAATCTTTTTTATTTAAATATTTGCGTTTGGGGGAAATATTTGCGTTTGGGTTGATTTTAAATCAATAATACAGGAGAGGCATAATTGCTTCATTTACTATTCACTACAAATTGGCTTCCTTGTTTGAGGTTTCATTCCTTCAGAGAGTTTCTAATTCATTTTTGAATATTTGATCGAAACTGGTTTATTTTGATATTGAAGGCTTTATATGAATTTATGAATATAATAATAAAGGACAAGTTAAAATATCTTATCGTTTGTTTGTTTGATATAAAGTTAAAGTTGAGAACTTTTACGATCAACTCTTATACTTGAAACGAACCCTTGTAATATATTTATATGAAAATAAAGGTTTAAAATTTCCTAGACCCCTAAATTTATTTTCACTCAATTTTCTCTTTAATATAAAGTATTTATTTATTCAGATCGTGAGATTTATGAAGTGCTTTTTCTTTTCATGATGGATTTCATATTCATACGTTGAATTACCTTGTTCCTCGAATTGAGTTTGAAATGCAATTTTCCACCCTAGTGTTTACCTCGAGGAAGAGCTCTCCACACTGACTAGAAATAGGAAGGGAGAAATGGTGGGGGGAATGATAGGGAGATTCAGCCCTGCTATCTCCCATCACGCCTCAAATACCTTCAATCAAAACTGGATGTGGGTCTGTTGAATAATAAATTCAACAATTATTTCCCTTCCCCTCTCATGTATACTCGTTTAGATGTTTAAGGACTCTCAGAATAGAAGTATCATTCATATCAGACTCGCTCTGTTTTCCTCTTTTTCTAGTTACATAATATGAGTTGCTATTTATACTAGAAGCTTTTGTGAGTTGACACAAAGCGACTGTCATGACTGAGATCATACGTGCGTTTATCTGAAAATACTTCAATAGCTTCCGAAATATTCAAGCTATTTGGTTTAATAATATCAAATAATGGAACAAAATAACCTTAAATGTAACTTTTGGGGAACAACCACACTTTTCATTGTAGGGTGCAGAAATATTTATTTAAATATTTTAAATGGTATTAAATATTTAATTATATTAATAATAATTTATCTTAATTATTCTTAAAATAATTGGCAATTGGGGAATTATTAAATACATAGCCATTATGCCTAAATACCTACATAATATTTATCATAGTTATACAACAGATTTACTACAATTTAACTTGAGAAAATATTAAATCCATTAAAAGGAAATAAATTGTATATTACAGATTTTGTATTGATTTATATATAATGACTTATTGAGTCATTGTATAAATTATAATATCATGAGATTTTTTTATTTCGAAACCCCGACCTTGTCGCAAGTTTTCCATATAATAAGTAACATGTAATTTTGGGGATCTTGCGACAACGTCGGGGTTTTGAAATAAAAAAATCTCATGATATGAATAGTTATACGGTATTGTTATATTTGTAGAACCCCTGCAATGTATTTGTATGTATTTATTATTATTAATATTAATAGTAAGATGTGTAGAGGGCAAATTATTTAATTTTTAGTATTTAAGACAGTTGAATTATTTATACTTATAATTATTATGCTTTAACTTATCAATCGTTTAATATTACATTCATGCTTTGATGATCAAACATTATAATATTACTAATGTTAAATTATTATGTGGAATAAAAGTGTCTTTAGCCAAAACGTGCTTTTAATCATTTCTCATTCAAATTCACATTTACAGGGACCAAGAGTTGTTAATGAGAACTTGCTTAAAATGTAAGACTTGTGACTGGACCATGTGGAGTATATGGGAGTATTGAACCAGCCCTGTTTGCAGATATTTATATATGGAAAAGAGCTTTTGAATTAATGAGGACTGGGCATGTGTTTTTGTGCGAAAATTTGTCTGATGATTTACGGAGCGGGGAATTGCGCAGGGAAGACGTGGGAGGAGGAAAGTTCTTTCTTTGGAGAAGTGGAGAGAGAATTTTATGATTAAACTTTTGAATTGGGAGGGAGGAAGCAGGGAATAATTAAGGCAAAAGATGCGGGACAACACTCTGGACTTATTTTCATATTTGTTCTCTCATACATACACAGTAATACACACACGGGCTATATGTATTCACAAAAGTGAGCATTTCACTTGTTTTACCTTCGAGATTCCGTCGAGTTCCAGGGATTCAAATTGTATTCGCATAAGAAAGGACAATTGTGTGTTTTCATTATTCAGGACGCCTCTTGTGCATTGCGTCATGTCGAAGTGACGGCGTTGACGATTTTTCTTATTCTTGCCCTTTTGGATTTTATAATATTTTCATACAATTTGGGTTATGCATACCAATTTACTCTATATACATTTCTTATACATGGAAAACACCATTGATAATTTTGTCATGATTGTCGATAATTTAATATAATAAAAATATTATTTTGGGCAGTTCAATTTAACAAAACATTTGTTGCATTGCAAAAATAGCTATTTATTTATTTAGGATGAGGAAATGCACTAAAAGTCTCGAGGTTGGTTGTGAAGGAATTTCCTTTTTATAAGATTGAATTCCGCTCATTCGCCCGAACAATAATGGTATTTTATACACAAAAAACCGACGACTCGAGAAGAATTCCTTTGAATGTTGAGAACTTTCTTTGGATTTCTCCTTTCATTGTCCTTTACAATTTCTCATATCGAACCCTGATGGTGGTAAATTAAGCAATGAGTAATAAATTGAGTTCAATTAAGTGATTAGTGGGAAGGGAAACTCACTCACATGCCTGTTGATTGACTTAATGAACAACCTGTTTGAGAGACTCAAAAGGAAATGGGGAACCATTAACCAAATTCCTCCTTTCCCATCCACGAGACCACTGCGGGGAATCAATCCACTTCTTACCAAACCCTTTATACTTTTTTACCTTCTAAATCCTTTCAACTCTTTTCTCCCTTTCTCCATCAAAAACCCCAATATTTAGCCATACTGATAGTTTTTAATTATGGAATGATCTTACATTTTCGATTATGGAATATGGAACACTCCTTTAAGAAATTAACGTCCCCAATATTTGATTACTTTATAAGAATAAAGTAGTATAATGGCGTATTTATAAAGGCTGATCACACCTTATTAATTATCTTTCCCTTTATGTACTTTAACATTATGAGTATAACTGTAGGTATATCCTCAGTATAATAATGTACAGTATTTCATGTATTCTACTCCGCTTCTTAATTTACCATGTGTAATACTCGTACCACCGTATTGCTAATGTTGAGCACGAAATACTCTTTGCATTATTGTTAATTGGCCTCATGAAAACGCATTCGTTTGCATAAATAATTTCATTATTTGTGTACTAACACCACAATGAGCACAGAATTCTGTGTAAACTCTCTTTATTTAATCATTAACCGTATACATAATATTGTAGCAAATGATTGAATAGAGGAATCTAAAACAAGTGAATACCTTATCCAGACAGTTTTTTACAGGCTCTAATACAAGTAGTAAGAAACTCATTTACCACCCGAGCAAATATATGTTGGCCAAATGAGTTGGCTCGCTTACCTTTCTCTCATTTCATCCCTTTTCTTTCTCGTTTCAATTCCTCACAATTGTTTAACAAATTGAAGTTTTTGGAAAAGAAAAGTGTTATTAAAGAGATATTAAAACTGACCTGTGCAATCTCGTTTCAATTAG